>JAJPUD010017229.1:3818-31831 GCA_023553655.1 Myrmecobius fasciatus | reverse complement strand
CTAATGTCTTGGTGGAGTTGTGAAATTATCCAGCCATTTTCGAGAACAATTTGAAATTATGCCTAAAGGGCTAACAAACTGTCCATACCTTCTGATCTAGCAGTGCTACTACTGGGTCTGTATTTCAAGAAAATCATAAAGGACCCACATATGCAAAAATGTTTCTACCAGCTCTTTTTGTTGTAGCAAAAATTGGAAAGTTAGTAGATACCCATTAGGTGAGATATGGGGGAATAACTTATGGTATGAAATATGGAATATTATTGTTTTATACAAAATTATGAATACGCTGATTTTAGGAAAGCCTGGAAAGATATGGAAGAACTGACACTGAATGAAACAAGTAGAACCAGGAATACAGTGTACACAATAACAGCAATAATGTGTGATGATCAACTATAAAAGGTTCTTCTCAGCAGCAGTTCAGTGGTCCAAAGCAATCCTGATAAACTTTGGATAGAAAATTCCATCTGTATTCAGAGACAGAACTATGAAGAATGAATGTAAATCAACACATGCTATGCTCACTTTTTTCTTCTTTATTCCTTTCTTTTCTCTTATGGTTTTCCCCTTTTGTTCTTCTGATTTTTCTCTCCCGACTTGATTCATAAAGAAATGTGTATTTAAAAAATAATGTATAAAGCAGTGCTCATCAAAAACCATTTGGTACTAGTTAAGAAGTAGAGTAGTCAGTCAGTGGAATAGGTTGGGTTCACAGGACACAATAGTCAATGACTATAGTAATCTAGTGTTTGATAAACCCAAAGACCCCAGTTTCTGGGATAAGAACTCATTATTTGACAAAAAATTGATGAGACAATTGTAAATTGTTATGGCATAACAATTTATGGCAGAAAATAGGCATTGACCCACACCTAATAATTTGCACCAAGATAAGGTTGAAATGGGTTCGTGATTTAGACATAGTGATACTATGAACAAATTAGAAGAGCAAAGAATAATCTACCTCTTAGATACAGTACCTACCTCAGAAGGAAGGAATTTGTGGCCAAAGAAGAACTAGAGTACATTATGGTATGCAAATTTTTAATTATATTAGGTGTAAAAGATTTTGTACAAACAAAACTAGTACAGATAAGATTAGAAGGGAAGCAATAAACTGGAAAAAAAATTACATCCAAGGGTTCTGATAAAGACCTAATTTCTAAAATACATAGAGAATTGATTCAAATTTATAAGAATTCAAGCCATTCTCCAATTGAAAATGGTTAAAAGATATGAACAGAAAATTTTCATATGAAGAAATTAAAATAATTTCTAATCATATGAAAAAAATGCTCTAAATCACTCTTGACCAGATAAATGGAATTTAACACAATTCTGAAGTATCTCTACATATCTCTCATATTGGCGAAGATGACAGGAAAATATAATGACGAATATTGGAGAAGATGTGGAAAAACTGGGACACTAGTACATTATTGGTGAAGTTGTGAACTGACCCGACCATTTGGGAAAGTAATTTGCAATTATGCCCAAAAGGCATATTGTTTCATCTAGCAGTGTCTATACTGGGTCTGTATCACAAAGAGATGATTAAAAAAAAAGAAAAAGGACAAAAATATGTAAAACTGTGTGTAGCAGCACTTTTTGTAATGGCAAAGAACTGGAAAATCAGTGGATGACCATTAGTTGCAGAATGGCTGATTATATTGTAGTATATGAATGGTAGGGGATATTATTGTTCTATAAGAAATGAACAGCAGGATGATTTCAGAGAGGCTTGGAGAGACTTACATGAACTGATGCTAAGTGAAGTGAGTATAACCAAGAGAGCATTGTACACAGCAACAGAAAGATTATATGACGATCAATTCTGATGGACATGGTTCTTTTCAATAGCAAGGTAATTAGTCCAGTTCCATTGATCTTGTGATGAAGAAAGTCACTGGCACCCAGAGAGGGATCTGTGAAGACTGAGTGTGGATCACAATATAGTGCTTTCACTTTTTTTGTTGTTGTTTACTTGCATTTTGTTTTCTTTCTTAGTTTTTTCCTTCTTGATCTGATTTTTCTGGTGTAGCATGATAATTGTGGAAATATGTATAGAAGAATTGAACATGTTTAACATATTAGATTACTTGCCATCTAGGGGAAGAGGTGGTGGAAAGGAAAGGGAAAAAATCTGGAACAAAAGATTTTGCAAGAATGAATGGTGAAAATTATCTATGCATATGTTTTGAAAATAACAAGCTTGTTTGGTCATAAATTCCTCCCTTATGCTCAAATCGTGTATTGTAAAGAATGACAGCAAGAATGTATGATGATAACTATGAAAGGTTTCATTCTTCTCAGTAATTCAATGATCCAAAGCAATCCCAATAGATTTTGGACAGAAAATTCCATTTGCATCCAGAAAAAGAACTAAGGAAACTGAATGTGTATCAACACAGGCTATGTTCACTATTTTTTTCCTGCTTTTTTATCTCTCCCATGGTTTTTTTCTTTTGCTTTGATTTTTCTCTCTTTTCTCTCCCAACATGATTCATAAAGCAATATTGTATTAAAAGTAAATAAACTTACTACAATAAAAAAGAAAAAAGTTTTAATAAAAACATTTTTAAAATAATGCATATGTATAACAAGAAAAAAAGAAAAATATGTTTTAAAAATACATAGGGAAGGTGAAATGGCAAAAAAAAATGACCAAAGGATTTTGGGAGTATATACACATTATAGTAGAACCCCTGAGCTTATTTATCTTCTCAGGTCAAGAAGCTACAATCACTAACTGATAATGATTCTCAATAAAAACCTTCAAAATAACTATAAGCTTCAAATTAGATTACTTTTCCATCATATTTGTATTATATGTTACCTGATCCATCCTAGAATTCTCAGTTTGATATATATGTACAAAAAAGAAGAAGAAGAAGAAGCATGCAGAACTTTTACAATGGCGGGCCAACAATGATGAGGTGGCAGGTGATGCTTGAACCGCACGTTCTTTGGAATTGGTTCGAAAGATGGAAATATATGTAAGCAAGTATATATACATATATGCATGTCCATGTCTTTATGAATATACTCACATATGTATGTATGTATTCATTTAGTTGTGTATGGGAATGTTAATACAAAAGGGAAATAGGAGGAGAAGAGGATAAAGAAAAAGAGGAAGGGTCTTAATGAAATGGGTAGATTAAGGAAAACAAACAATTTTTAAAATTTAAAATATTTAGAAAGAAAATAGAGTTTTTATGAGGGACAGTGGGAAGAAATTGAAGATAATAACATGGAGGGAAATACACGATTACTGATCATAAATGTAAATGGGATGTGTTCACTCATAAAAGGGAGTCAGTATGAATGGATAAGAAATCAGAATCTAACAACATATTCTGTATAAGAGACATACTTGAAACAGAAAATTAAAAAAACAAAGAGGCCAAGAGAATCAAATATTCTTCAGCTGAAATAAAAAAAAAATAGTCAGGGGTAGCAATGATTATCTCAGATAAAGCAAAAGCAAAAATAGGCTTAATAAAAGTGATAATCAGGAAAACTACATTTTGCTAAAATATATAATAATGAAGAAACAGTAAAAGGATATGAATTTCTCTGATAAAAGTTCATTTCTGAAATGAGTATAGAACTAAGTCAAATATATGTAAAATGCAATTGATAAATGATCAATGAACATGAGTAGGCCGTTTTCAGAAGAATTAAAAAACAGATATAGTCATATGAAAAAAAAATTATCTAAATCATTATTGATTAGACAAATGAAAATTAAAACAACTCTGAGTTACTATCTTATACATATCAGAAATAGGAATGCAGAAGAAAATAAGGGAAAAATAGCAACACTAATACAGAGTTTCTTAATTTTTTTCCAGTTGTGATCCCTATAGATATATAAGTTAACTATACAAATCAAATATATGCTAATAATACATAATAATTTTGCAATTCTCACTTTTGGTTATAAAATAAGAGGTTGCAACCCTCAATTTAAGAAGCTGGGCACTAATGAATTGTTGGTGGACTAGTGAACTGATCCAACTTTTCTGGAGAACAATTTACAACTAGGCCTAAAGGACGATAAAATTTGTCATCCTCTTTGATCCAATAATATCACTAGTAGGTCAAATAGTTCAGAGGAAAAGGATATATGTATAAAATTTTTACATGTATAAAATATTACATACAATATAGCAGCTCTTTTTGTGGTGGCAAAGAATTGGAAAATGAGGAGACTCTTATGAACTGTGGAATAATGGAACAAAATGTGGCATATGATTTTGATGTAGTAGTATTGTGCTATTAGAAGTAAGGAGGTTTCAGTTATATGTAGCAAAATATGTGTGAATTAGTGCAAAATGAAGTGAGAAGAAAAGAGAGATTATTGTGAACAATAATAACAATGCTGTAAAGATGATCAACTGTGATAGATTTGGCTCATTTAATCATACAACAATACAAGGTGATTCCAAAGGAATCATGATTTTTAAAATGAAATCCACCTCCAGAAAGAGAATTGATAGACACAGTGCAAATTGAAGCATAATTTTCTCATTTTGTTTATTTTTCTTGCTTTTCAAATAATATGGTTAATACAAAAATATGTTTTATATGTTTTCACATGGATACTTGATGTGCCTGATTTTTTCAGTGAGTAGAAGAGGAAATAGGAGAGAGACTTTGGAATTCAAAATTTAAAAAGAATAGAAAGCTAAAATGAGTAAATAACAAATCATAAAATTAAGGCATTAAATCTGATATCATATAAACTATTTGAAAAAAAGAAAAAGGAGTCTTACCAAATTCCTTGCATGATACAAACATTATATTAATAATATTATTAATATCCAGGGATATAAAAAAGAAAGAAAGCTATAAATCAATTTCATTAATGACTATTGACACAAAAATTTTAAATGAAATACTTGAATGAAGATTTCAGACATAGATTGTAAAGATCATAAATAATAACAAGGTGAGATTTATTCCAGGAATGCAAGTCTAATTCAAAATAAGAAAAAGTACATCAAGAGTAATAGCAAACAAAAGACATGTTATATTAATACGTGCAGAAAAAGTCTTTGACAAACTATAACACCTATTACTATTTAAGACACTAGAAAGCATAAAAATCAAAGGAATCATTTTTAAAATGATCTGTAATATCTGTCTAAAAACAAAAGCAAGCCTTTTCTGTAAACAAGGATAAATTTCTTGTTGCTCAATCAATTCACTCCTAGCTAATTTGTTATTCCATTTTAGGTTTTCTTGGGCAAAAATACTGCAGTGATTTGCCATTTTCTTCTCCAGCTTATTTTACATATGAGAATTTACATCCTTGAAGAAAAGAGGGATATGATTTGCCTAGGATCACATAGACTAGATTTAAACTCAGTTCTTCCTGATTCCAGGCCCAATAAAGCTATAGCAATTAGTCAAGAAGGGGGAATTCAAAGAATAAAAATAAGCAATAAGGAAACAAAACTATCACTCTTCGAAGATGATTTTATGGCAGAGAATCGTAGAGAAATCAAATTAAAAAAAAAACTGGTTGAAGCAATCAACAATCTTTGCATTCAGTTACAGAATATAAAATAAACTCAAATAAATCTGCAATATTTCTATATGCAACAAACCAAACCCAGCTGGAAGAGATATAAAAATCTATTTACAATAATTTCAGATAATAGAAAATATTTGGGAGTCCACCTGCTCAGACAAACCAAGAGATGATATGAACAAAATTACAAAACATTTTCATATAAATAAAAAAAAAGATTTTTAAAATGGAAAAATATCAATTGCTCATGGATAGCCTGGAGCAATATAATAAAAATGACATTTCTAAGTTAATTTAGTTATTCAGTGCTATGCTATAGCATTACTAAAAAATATTTTATGGGGATAGGAAAAAAATTAGTAACAAAATTTACCTGGAAGAACAAAAGATCAAGAATATCATGGGAATAAAAAAATTATGGAAGAAGTCCTAGCAATACCAGATTTCAAACTATATTACAAAGTGGTAATCATAAAAACAATATGATTCTAGCTAAGAAATAGAATGATAGATAAGTAGAATGGATCAGGTACATAATACACAATAGTAAATGACCACAGTAATCTAGTATTTGAGAAGTGTAAGGATCCAAGTTTTGAAGATAAGAGCTCACCATTTGACAAAAATTGTTAGGAAAACTGGAAAGCAGTTTGGCAGAAACTAGGCATAGACCAACATCTCATACTGTTTACCAGAAAAAGTAAAAAAAAATAGATAAATGATTTAGATATAAAGGATAATATCATGAATAAGATAGGAGAGAAAGGAAAATAACAATCATATCTATCAATAAGGAAAGAATTTATGACAAAACAAAAACCAGAGAACACAGTATAAAAAATGGATAATTTTGATTACATGAAATTTAAAAGATCTTGCACATGTGGGATGTAATGGAGTGTGTGGTTTTAGAAAACTATGGCAGAACATATAGAAGCTGATAAAAAGGGGAAGTGAGCAGGACCAGGTGAACATTATATACAATAACAACAACAACATTTTAATGATGATCAATTGTGAAAGACAGTTACCCTGATCAAGAAAATAATCTAAAATAATACCAAAGGACCCATGTTAAAAATGCTATCCATCTTCAGAGAAAGAGAAAGAACTGATCATCTCTGTATTCAGACTTTTTTACATTCTTATTTTTCTTGTTCTTGTTGTTTGTTTGTTTTGCATTTCTTTTGCAACACGGGTAATTTAAAAACTTTTAATACTGGCCAAATTGGCCTACTTATTATTTTCTATATTCTTCCTTTTACCTGTTTTCATATTTTTCTTCATACCCTGTAATAGACTCAATCCATATCTGAGTATTGAAATGAATAACTGAAAAAAAAATAGTTCAGGGGATACAAAAAGAAATACAAGTGAATTCACTGTCAGCAAAAACATACTCTAAAAGGGAGATATAGCATATAAAGGGAAATAGCATTATATATATATGTATAGATACACATATACACTCATAAAAACATATATGTATGTATGTGTGTGTATGTGTATAATTTTTAGCTGCAAGTTAATTGACAAATTGCTACATCTGGGATGGGGTATAGGTGGATACCTGCCCAAAAAGTCAAAGATGACAAAAATTTGTCATTTGCCATTCTTATTTAAAAATATTTAGCTTCTCTCATTCTATGGAGTTCCAAGAGTTAATATAAATCTGCTTATTCATGAAAAATATAGAAAATAAGCAACAGTTAAATAATTAATGAGTGTATATGTTTTACAAATAGAATACAAAATCAGAGTAAGTACATAATAACGGGTGTAATTAGTAATTGTGTAAAATAAACAATGAGTTCTTAATGCTATTAATTATGACAAATTATACTTGTCTTTTTTTCAGTTTCTGCCCTTGTAGTCAAAATTGTAGTACTTTCTCCATTCTGACCCTTTTTAATTCGATATAAATAATATATTCACATAATATAAGTATTTGGTATACAATATCTTGTTTTACTAAACATTAAGATTAAAATGTATTGCAACTTCAGATTACGATGGCAGGTGACAAGTTTTTAGTGTAAAATGCCATCTAGTTAGTATTTTGGTTTTTAAAAATGCTGACATTAACCATGTGTACATCATGCTTTAAATGGAAAATATTTTATAATAATCTTTATTATATTTTGTACACATGGCACACATCTGCATTCTTTGTTTATTAATTGCAAAGAACATTATGGTTAGGTGTATATAAGCAATGCCATTATGATCAGATTTGGAGTGTTTAGATGACAATTTGAAAGGGCAGTTGCCAAAAGACTTAAAACTTATTATACTCTCTTCTAGAAAATGAGCTTATTTTCTATAAATACTATTTAGTCAAATTTTTGAAATCCATTATTATATAAAATCATCTGTGCCACTATAAATCTTGGAATAATGCCTATTTTTTGTAGTTTCATCTGCCATATTTTCCAATCAAATCATGTGTCTAGAATTAAAAGCTTCCTGAATTGCATTCAGAAAAAAAAATCATTATAATTTATTAGTTTGGGTTTTTGTATCTTTTTGTCTAAATGTTACCAAACTAATATGATTGAAGTTCTCCTTTTTCAACAAATAATTGATGTTATATTAGTATATCACATGAGATGTTGGTCAATGCCTAGTTTCTATCTTACTATTTTCCACTTTTCCCAGCAATTTTTGTCAAATAGTGAGTTCTAATTCTAGAAACTGGAGTCTTTGCGTTTATAAAATGGTGGTTGTGTCTTATGTATCCCTAACCTATTATAATAATTAATCTTGTTGATTATCACTTTATAATATAGTTTTAGATCTGACATGGCTAGCCCTCATTTGGAAATTTCTAAACAAAAATATTTTGTGATTTACCTGTCATATCTATGAAGAAAGAAATAATTTATGCCCACTTGGAAGATTAAAAAAACATTCAATACAAAATGGATAGTTTTGATTATATTAAATTAAAAAAAGGTTTTCCACAAAAAAGCCAATGCAACTAAGATTAGAAGGAAATTAGTAAGCTAATTTTATAGGCAGGCTTTTCTGATAAAAGTTTCATTTCTAAAATATATAGTGAACTAAGTCAAATTTATAGAATCTATAGAATACAAGTCATTCCTCAACTGACATGAGCTTGAAATTTGCCTTATAAACTTGATGGCTATAATTTACCTATCAGATCTTTGGAGAAGGGGAATTTATAACTAAAGAAGAATTACAGATACATTTGTATATTTTTTATTTCATTAGGAAAGGCAAAATTGACAACTTTGATTACATTTGAATTAAAAAGGGTTTGCACAAACAAACCAAGAGAAACAAGATTAAAAGGAAAGTTATAAAGCTGAGAAAAAAACCTTTATAACCAGTGTTTCTAATAAAAGACTTCCCGCTAAAATATATAAAGAACTGTGTCAAATTTATAAGAATACAAGTCATTCCTCAATTGATAAATGGTCAAATGATATGAATAGGCAATTTTCAGATATTGAAATTGAAGCCATGTATAGTTATATGAAAAAATGCTCTACATCACTATTGATTTAAGAAATGCAAAATATAACAACTCTGAGGTACCACCTCACACCTCTCAGATTGGCTAAGATATCAGGAAAAGATGATAAATGCTGGTAGGGATTTGGGAAAACTAGGACACATGCATTGTTGGTGAAGTTGTGAAATGATCCAACCATTCTAGAGAGCCCAAAGTACTATCAAAGTGTGCATACCCTTTGACCTAGAAGTAAGTACGATTACTGAGTTTGTATTCCAGAGAAATCATAAAGGAAAGAAAAGGACCTACATGTGCAAAAATATTTGTAGCAACTCTTTTTGTGGTAGCAAAACTTGGAAAATAAGTAGATGTCCATCAATTGGAGAATGGCTGAACAAGTTGTGGTATACGAACGTAAAGAGATATTACTGTGTCTGCAAAAAATGATGGACAAGCTGATTTTAGAAAGGTCTGAAAAGATTTACATGAACTGATGCTGAGCAGAACCAGGAACACATTGTACATGATAACAACAAAAATGTGAGAATTAAGGAGACTGAATGTAAAACAACAATGCTATGTTCACTTCTTTTTTGTGTTTTTATCTCTCTCATGTTTTTTCCCTTTTGATTTGATTTTTCTCTACCAACATGATTCATAAAACAATGCCTATTAAAATAAACAAATTTATTAGAAAAAGAAAAAAAAATTGATGGCCATATGAAGCTGGCAAAATTACTTAATTTCTCTTAACTATTTTCATCTGTAAAATGGGATAATAATAGCATCCATTTCAATATTGTTGTGAGAATTCAATGAGATTTTATGTATGTATGTGTGTGTGTATGAATATGTATAAATGGAGCTTTGTAATCTTAAAAGTACTCCATAAATATTAGCTGATAATAATATTCTGTGAATATTATTGTGAACTTTGCTGTCACATGAAAGCAATAAATAGTGCTTATAAAACAGTCATTCTGCACTCAAGGAGAGAATATTGATGAATTTAAGATGAATTTAACACATGAAGAAGGAAGTCCAATGCAATGAATTAACAGATACCTTGTTTTTAATATAGCATAAGCAACATCAATATACATATAATATTATGCATATAAAATTTAAATTTAAGGAAAATACCAAGAACCAGAGCCTTGACACTTTTACAGGACCTAAATGATATGCTGTCTCTATTTTAAATTTCTTTTCTAAAAGATCATTATCTATGTTTTACATGACTGCACATGTCTAACATTTATAAAATTGCTAACCTCATTAAGAGGGTGGGAGAGAATTTGGAATTCAAAATTAATAAAAAATGAAAGTTAAAATTGTTTTTACATGTAATTGGGCAAAATATTAAAAACAATTTAAAAGATCATTATCAGTGTCAGTCTTTTTTGGTTACTACTTTTCCTTCCATTAGAATACCTGTGCTTCTTACATCATTCCTTTCATTGAATTTCCCTTTCAGTATTTCATTTTCATTTCCACTGTGTTTCAACTTTTTTTCTCCTAAAGCAAATGTGTGAAATAAAAATCTTCAAAAATTATTGGAGCTGCAAGAGCCTTTAGAAGCCACTCTAGAGATAGAGCCAAAATGGAGAAATAAAGGCAGGGACTAGCTCGAACTCTTCCCAAACCCCTCCAGATACTTTTAAACAATGGTTTTAAATAAGTTACATAGCAGCAGAACTGACAAAAATAGAGAGTGTTTCTAGCCCAAGAAAGCTTGCAAAGCCAGCATAAAAGTTTTATTACACCTGAAACAGAGTGGAGTACAATCTGGTCCAGGCTTTGATCATTTTGTCATGTGTATCTAATCTATTTCATTAATTCACCACCCTACTTCTTAGCCAGTACCAAATGGTTTTGATAACTGCTGCTATAATATAGTCTTAGATCCCTTACCCCTAGGTTACCTTCATTTGCATTTTCCCATAAATTCCCTTGGAATTCTTGACCTTTTGTTGTTCCTGATGAACTTTGCTATTATTTTTTCTAGTTCTGTAATGTAATTTCTTTGCAATTTAATTGGTAGAATTGCCATTTTTATTATATTAGCTCAATTTACCCATAAACATTTGATATTCTTCCAGTTGTTTAGATCTGACTTTATTAGTGTGGAATGTGTTTTGTAATTGTATTCATATAGTTCCTGACTTTGTCTTGGTAGGTAGACTCTAAAATATTTTATATTACCTACAGTTATTTTAAATGGAACTTCTCTTTGTATTTCTTGCTGCTGGACTTTGTTGATGATTTATGTGGATTTATTTTGTATTCTGAAACTTTGCTGAGGTTGTGAATTCTTTCTAGTAGTTTTTTAATTGATTCTCTAGGATTTTCTAAATATACCCTCATATCATTTGCAGAGAGTGATAGTTTTGTTTTCTCATTATCTACTCTGATTCCTTTAATTTCTTTTTCTTCTTTTATTGTTAAAAATAACATTAATAATAAAATATTTAATAATAATGGTGATTGTGAGCAACCTTGTTTCACTCCTAATCTTATTAGAATGGTTGTAATTTATCCCCATTACATGATGGTTTTAGATAGATGTCATTGGTCATTTTAAGGAAAATTCTATTTATTCCTTTATTCTCTAGTATTTTTAATAGGAATAAGTGTTAGATTTTGTCAAATTCTCTTTCTGCATATATTGAGATAATCATATGATTTTTATTAGTTTAGTAATTAATATATGCAGTGGTCTCCTAATTAAGGAGTAAGGCTCCATAAGAAACCATGCTACAGGAATGTGGTCTGATTCCAGCACTTCTGTGATCAACCAATTAAGACAGTTCTCATCTGCTCTCACTACCATTGTCAATATTTAGGCTTTCCTTTGAACTATTGCCCTTGTGAGATTAATATCTGTTCCTGAGAGCTTTTTACAAACTAAACTAAATGCTATCGTTAGAAGCTACACAGGTTTCACTCTGAAATTCCTCCATGATGTCATGCCCACTATATCATTTTATAACTGTGGGTACCCCTCAGCAGATGAAATCTGAATTTTGAAGAGAGTTAGTGATAAAAATCTTTTTCCCTTTTCATTTTGTTTGGGGAAAGGTTACTCACTAGAGAAAAGTAGACATAAGTAGTGGTCCTCATCACAGATTATACTGAATTGAAAGTGGAGGGAGAGAGTAGAGGGAAGTATGATAAAGAGAAAGGAGGGAATAGGTAGTAAAAATCTAATATATGTTATGCATACACGCATACACATACAATATACATGCATAAATACATATGTATATAATATGCACATATACATACACATATATACATGTATATAGATAGATATATTGATGGATAGTTTCATTTGGTATCATAACAACCACAAGGGCAGTGATCTCCGAAATTGGGGCGGAGGTCCCATGAAAAGCCATAGCATATCTCCATTGGAACCTCATAGACTTAATTGATACTTCTCACATTAAGAAACCATTTGGTCTTGTCCTGGCTCTATATGATTTGATATTCTATTACTTTCAACTTTATTCTTTCTGAACAGAGTTCAAAGGTTACTATATTTAAAAGTGAACTAAGTAACCATCTAAATATAGAACATTGACTTTTAAAGTAGGAATTAATGAATAAGCATGTATTAGGAAGGAATCTTAGAAGCCATTTAATACAATACTTTAATTTTACAGATTAAAAAACTGAGGACAAGAAAGATTATAATATTTGTCCAAAGTCAAATAGCTTTTTAGTGGTAAGATTGGTAAGAACCCAGGTTTTCAAACTTTTTAGATATCAAAGTATATAAGAAGAAATAAAACATTAAACAATGTCCTAGTTTCAAAAATAGAAAAAAAATTGATTAATGCAACAGTTTAGGTATACAACATATGGAAACAAGTTTAATATTCTAGTATTTGATAAAAAAAACCTCAGCTACTGGAATAAAGACTAATAAACACTGCTAGGAAAATTAGATAGCAGTATGAAAGAAATTAAATTTGAACCAATGCTTAACTCCCCAAACAGCTTTGGGGAGCAATTGATTATGATTGTAAAAGTTTCACAGAGAGAAAAAAAAAGGTCTTTATATAAGTTAGAGAAGTGGTTGAGAGAAGATATAAAGAAAACCCATAGTTGTAGTAGAGACCAAAAGCCTAGGAAAAGAAACCTCCCTCCCCCCCCAAAAAAAAGTACATGGACAAAAGCAAAAGTTTTGAGATATTGAAACTAAGTGATTGCCCTCATCATCAGCTGGACTTCCCTGAAAGATTAACATTGGGACAGTAGAGAAGAGTAGATAGAGCAGGGCTTCTTAAACTTTTTCTTCTTGAAGGTGCTCTAAATTACTACTGATCAGATAAATGCAAATTAAGACAACTCTAAGATACCACTATACACTTCTCAGATGGCTAAGATGTCAGGGAAACAAAATGATGAATGTTGGAAGGGATGTGGGAAAACTGGGATACTAATATATTGTTGGTGGAATTTGAACAAATCCAGCCATTCTGGAGAGCAATTTGGAGCTATGCTCAAAAAGTTGTCAAACTGTGCATACATACCCTTTGACGCAGCAGTGTTTCTATTGGACTTATATCCCAAAGAGATCTTAAAGGAAGGAAAGGGATCCACATGTGCAAGAATGTTTGTGGCAGCCCTTTTTGTAGTGGCAAGAAACTGGAAACTGAATGGATGCCCATCAATTGGAGAATGGCTGAATAAATTATGGTATATTAATGGCATGGAATATTATTATCCTATAAGAAACGACCAACAAGATGATTTCAGAGAGGCTTAGAGAGACTTGCATGAACTGATGCTGAGTGAAATGAGCAGAACCAGGAGATCATTATACACAGCAATAAGATGATACAATGATCAATTCTGATGGACACGGTACTCTTCAACAATGAGGTGATTGATACCATTTCTAATGATCTTGTGATAAAGAGAGCCATCTACACCCAGAGAGAGGACTGTGGGAACTGAGTGTGGATCACAACATAACATTCTCACTCTTTGTTCACTTGCATTTTTGTTTTCTTATTCATTTACTTTTCTTTTAATCTGATTTTTCTTGTGCAGCAAGAGAATTGTATAAATATGTTAACACATTGGATTTAACATATATTTTAATATGTATAACATATATTTGATTGCTTGCCATCTAGAGAAGGGGGTGAGGTGAAGGAGGGGAAAATCTGGAACACAAGGTTATGTAAGGGTCAATGTTGAAAAATTATCTAGGCATATGTTTTGAAAATAAAAAGGTTAAAAAAAAAACCTTTTTCTACTTGCAATACCTTTTCACCCAAGAAATTTTTATGTGACTCCAGGTATATATAATAAGTATACAAGTTAATAAATCATAATTTTGTGATCTCCACATTCAGTCACACAAGCCCAGTCTGACCCACAGTTTAAAAAACTTTGGGATAGAGAACTGGTGCTAAAGTGAGAAGACCAGGATTTAAGTCCTTAATGAGGCAATTGGTCAAGCCACAAATTAAGTTAATAAATTTTTCTAAGCCTTTATCCTCATCTATTAATTGGAGATATCTCAAGTTTCCTCTCAGAGTTGTTGATAAGATAATACTTTTACTATATAAAATTGTGTTTATGACAAATATGGAAATATTTCAAAGAACTGCACATATTTAAGCTATATCAGATTCTTGCTATCATGGAGAGGGGGGAAGTAAGAGAAGGAGGGAGAAAAATTTGGGACACAAATTCTTCCAAAATTCATATTGAAATCTATCTTTACATGTATTTGAAATATAAAATATTATTGAAATTTTTAAAAAAAATTCAAAAAGCAAAAAAAAATTCTTTTTCAGTCATTTCAGTCGTTTTGCTCTTTGTGACATAATCTGAAGTTTTCCTGGCAGAGCTTACTGGAGTGGTTTTCCATTTCCTTCTCCAAGATCATTTTACAAATCAGGTACTGAGACAAATACGGTTAAGTGACTTGGCCAGGTTTAGACAGCTATTAAATGTTGGGCTGGATCTGAACACAGGAAGATTAAGTCTTCCTCACTCCAGATCCTGTACTCTATCCACTGCATCAACTAGCTACCCAGTTAAGATTAGATGGTTCCATAACTGAGGGGAAATAATTTACATGTCTTTATGTCTAAAATATAAACCGCTTCTCATTATAATTGAATTTAGAGGTAAGTTTAACAAACAGATTCAGATTGGTGGAATTCTCAACAAAACTGAATTCCAAGTGAATAAGAAATATTCAGATGATGGAGACTTGATGAAAGCATGAATTTCCAGTTATTAATTTCTTGATATGTGAAAAGTACATGATAACAGAAAATGCAGTCTCTGATCTCTAGGAGCTCAAATTTTAATAGAGGAAGACAAAACAATTAGAAGTTTCAGCTATGTGTCAGAAGGACAGGTCCTGAAATCTCTAGTATTTAGCAGTAAACCAAAGACACATGAATCTTTATTAATGTTCTTTTCCTTGATGAAACAATATTGCTTTGAGATGTTGAGCCACTTGGCAATGCCAACAAGTTTAGTGATGAGAACTTTCCACTACTTTGATAGCCTTGGCTGCTGGGGTAATGAGGGAGGGGAGTAGTAGCAGCATTCCCCAGGTTGAATCTCCATAATGGTACTTTCACTGATGATAAAGTAACTAGGGCTAGAAGCAATGAGGATGATCTGAAGGGGGCTCCTACTATGGCAAGGATTTCAGTTCAGGGATTTGTGGTATCTCCAATCCTAAAATACATCACAGGGGCAGCTAGGTGACTAGCTAGAGCACTGGGTTCAGAATCAGGAAGACACATCCTCATGAGTTTAAATCCAGCCTTAGATATGTAGTAGTTGTTTGACCCTGTTCAAGTCAATTGTCCTTAATTCCTCTTCTATAAAATGAACTAGAGAAGAAAATGGCAAACCACTCCAGTATCTTTGCCAAGAAAATTCAAAATAAGGTGACAGGCAGACATGAATGAAATGACTGAACAGCTAAAGAATATATCATGTTGGATATTAATGATCTCTATGTAGGGAACAAAAGCCAAACATGTATAGCAACATAGATTTAGAATTGGATCCTAGCAGTTCAACTTCATTTGACAGGTGAGGCACAGGATTAAGTAATTTGCCCAGGGTCATGAAGCAAATAAGAGTCCAAAATAAGTTCTAACTCTAGACTTATTTGACTTTGTGTTCTGTCTGCTACATCATAATGAATCAATTCATATTTCACTCTCTTCATATAAAAATTATTAAAAAAACTACTTGGAGTTTCTGGAACCATATTAATGCCTCCAGTCTATGGTGAAGACATTCAAATACTTTTCTTTTTTTTTTTTCCCTCTTTCCCTCAGGACCTCAAATTTTCCTTAGTGAACAAGAAAGAAATGCTATGGCTTTCATATCTCCTTTTCTTCCTGACTACCTCTGCCTCTCATCTACCTCTTAATTAACCTGAACTTAGTTAATATGCTTGGGGCTTCTGAAAAGAACTTGAAAATGAGCGTAAATGACTTTCAGGTAGAATGGGAAGCTGGTAAGAGAGGTTTAAAATCAAATCTTCAGTTCTATAAGTCCCCAGGCTCTCAGGCTGTGAAAAGGATTAGCTAGGCTTGAAAATTTGGAGGTATAGGCATCTGTGGAGGCTTGAGATAATTTTTATTACAATGCCAAGCATTTAAATATCTAATTGAGTTTCTAGAAATTGGAGTTAATTTTTAAAATTATTGATAGATCTTTTTTTAATTAAGAATATCTTTTCCCCTTCTTGTATCTATAAAGGAATACTTTGGGGAATACAATGGGGAGATATTGATTGCTACAGGTTAATATACTGAAGCAGTAATTTAAATCATTCCCCAATGACCTGACAAAATTAATCCATTCTCCTAAGTGATCAATGTCACTTTATAACCAGTTCTGAGAAGAATCTGACTCAAAGTTAAAACAAAACTAAACAAACAAAAAAAGCCAGCACATTATCCTAATTTAGTATCATTCCTTCAACACAAATTAAATATAACAACTATTCAATGCATAAATTATAAAGCCAATGCTTTCTTAAAGCTGATATAGTCTTACATTCTCTTCTCAAGGATTAATGGATCAAAGAAATACTTGCTGAATGTTATTTATCATATGCACAACACAGTTATTTACACACTATCAATCAATTGAAAAAAAATTTATGATATACACTAGGTACTGTGTGCTAAGCTCTAAAGCCTAAGCATCCTTACCAGATAGTTTATCCTGTCCTGTCTAGATTGTCTCCAAGCTATCCTATATTCTTCCAGTAACTTCTTTACATTCCCCATCCATTGAATGTTATGAGCTCTTTTATCAAGAACATTTTCTTATTATGTTTAAAATATAACATACATTTTATCTTTCAATCTTCCCCTTTCCTCCTCTCAGAGAACTATTTTGATAAAAAAAAGTTCTTAATTTGGGGTGCACAAAGTCACCAAAGGGAATCCATGAACATGGATGAAAAAAATTACATCCTTATTTCAATATAATTGGTTTCTGCTAGAATCGTATTTAATATTATTTATATGTAAAAACATTTTTAAGAAAAGATTCATTGTACTGTGAAAGGGATCCATGGCATTAAAAATAGCTAAAAGCCTCTGTATTTTAGCAAAATATGTTTTTAACAAAAAGCAGAAAATATCAGTAAAATGATCAACACATGGAAGAAAAATCTGAGAACCTATGCAATACTCTCCACACAGGAATCTCCCATCCCTGCAAAATAATAGGGAAAATGTTTTCTTCCATTTCTTTGTTGGAGCCAGTTTTATTGTTTGTATTGTTGCAACACTCATTATTTTCTTGTTTGTTGGCTGTGCTTCTTAGTGATATAGTTGTACTGATTATGCATATTGTTTTCTTGATACTGCTTAGACAGCAGGTTCTTGTCTTTTTTTGTAACACAATTCCGTTACATTCATGAATCACTTTTTTTTTTTTTTGCCATTATTCACATCATAGGATCTTAAATTTTACTGGTCGAAAGAATCTTAGAAATCTTCTTATACACCTCTCTTTAACACCTTCGGTTTACAGAGAAAGAAACAGGTTGAGAAAGGCTAAACTTCCAGATAATGTAGATAGTAAAGGGTTGAATCAGGATTTGAACCTTGGTCCTCTTAACTTTAATTTATTGCTCTTTCCATAGCACAATGCTGCCTCTCCTGAATACTTTCCCTTCTATATGCTCCAACATAACAAATTCTTTCCTAAAATGTGGCTCACATACCTGAAATCTACATTCTATAGCTAGGCTGACAATTTTCTTTTTTTTTTTCTTTTTTTTTCTGGACACTAAGTCCAGAATTTGTAAATTTGCAAATTATGCTTCTTTGCTCTTTAGGATATTTTGTACATGACTTGCAAGTTATCCTTTGCAATCTTACTTTTTCCTACTACAATTTGATGCTGTCTACTTATAAACTTACTATACTAAATAGAAGATGAGGGATGTAGTTAGGCCAGAACATGACACAATTTTAACAAAATTCATATGTTCATATTTGACCCAGTGTTCCAGTCTGTCCGTATCTTGGATTGTAACTCTGTTATCCAGTGTGTTAATTGTCTCTTCCAGTTCTGTGCCTTTGAAATGTTTCATAAACATAATTGATACCTTCATACCATGCACTGATAAAATGTTAAGGCACTCTACTACAGGTGTTTATTCCATTTGGTGTAGACAATGACCACTTTTTGGGTCAGCTCAGTCAACCAGTATTGCACACACACACACATACACATAGACATGCTCATACATACATATATATATATATACATGTACATATGTAATATAAACAATTTGTATATGTACATATTATTTACTGTCATCTAGTCACATCTCTATTTTTCTATAAGGATGGAGTGAGATTTTGAAATGCTTTCTAAATCAAAGTACTAGTATGTCAATTCTCAGAACTACTGTGATTATCAAATGAAAACGTGTATTTATACACACAAAATGGGTTATATTCCTTGATGACTGTCAAACACTGTTGTTTAGCATTTTAATAATTATTCTATTTTACTAATCTGAAAAATGGGATTATACATGTATAAGTGCATATATACATTATATAAATATACATATGATATGTTAATATATAATGTATAATTTTAAATTAAAATGTTTTAAAAAAGAATACTTGCACTATTTCCTTTACAAGGTTGTTATGAGGAAAGTGCTCTACAAACATTAAAGCTCTAATTCAATGTGAATTATTTTTAACATTATTAATTAGTTGTATATTCTTAAGCCAGTTGTTTCATTTCTCCAGTCTCAATTTCCTTATTTATAAAATAAGGGGATTGAAGAAAATAATCTTTAAGTAATAATTTACTTCTAATATTTTCTGATTTCTATGAAATATTATTTATTTGACAAAGAGCAATTTAATCTTAACATCCAATAAAGCCTTTAATATTTTTATAACTTCTCTATAGTCCTTTAAAGTTTGTATACTCTTTATACCATACTCATTTTTTAAACTTTTTTTAGTAAGTCACAAAAATAACACTGAGATAGGAAAGAATGATGATTTCTCATTAGTGATCCTCAATGGAAACAATAACCAGAAGAAAAGAGCTGGAAGGTTGGAATGAGGTATAATTAATGTATCCTTTTCTTACCTTGTTGACATGAAGTGGGACAATGAGTCCATTCACTAAAAGGTGTCACAACACAGTCTCTTTTGCATGGGAGGAGACAAGGTCGTACTGTTTCAGGTCGAGTGGAATCTGGGCATCTGTGGACATTAAAAAAATAAGTTAGTGACTACTAAAGGAAATAATTAATATGGGATGAATCATCTAGAATAGAAACAACAAACATCCTCACAGGGGGATAAGGCCTAGAGCATTCCTGAGTGTGGCTTCAGCAAAATAAAAATGTAATCGAAAATTAATTAATTTAAATAATTAATAATTAAATTATAATGCAATGAAATCAATTCTATCATAATATTAATATACTTTTCTAAGTCAATTTGCAGCTTTTTGGGATCCTTATAAATTGTTTAACATCTTCTATTTTTACTTGAGTTTTACATCATTAATCTAATCCAATGTTTTTGTTTTATAGAGAAATTAACAGCTGAAGTTATTAAATGAGTTGGTTTAGGTCATATAAAGTGGACTCATGATAAGAGTTGAATTAAAATAATTTTTAAAAAATAGAAAAGCATCAAACAAACCTCAGAACACCATTATTTAACATCTCAGTAAGTTCCAAAATAAGGAATTAAAACAAATACTGAAGAAAAAAAAAAAAGATTTTCCCACAGATTGTAATGCTGATAACTAATAAAAGCCTAATTAACAAAGACATACATGCTGGACAGGTTATAAAATATATTTTATTCATATTCAAGTAAATGATGTGATTATTAGTGTGAATATGGAAAAATATGAAGAGTATTCAAAAACAAGTGTTCTAGAGAAAATGAATATGCATTCATGCAAAAACATTTGAAAGAGCAAGCTATTGAATACATTGCTATATAGTATATATAGGCTAATTGTTCCTAGATCAATGACATTTTTTCCCCAGGGAAAACTCCATCAGGTTGTCTAAGAATAGGATTAATAACTTCATGTGTTGATAGGTTTGGAAATAAAATTTCTAAGGATTACTTGTAATATTTGAATGCATTTAAAATGGAAGTTGAAGATATATATTTTAGACTATTTAAGAACTGGTAGGTATTACTTCAGAGTAATTATGACTAGAGGCTACATGTTGGGGAAAAAATGAACTATAATAACGCAATTCATTGCAATACATTCCAAAATTGAAAGAGAACTCAAGAGGTCATATCCTCCCATTCACCTCTAAACAAAAACCTTTGTCTTTTCAATTCTCTTTAATTCAATTTGATTTACCAAGTATTTATTATGCAGTAAGGCAGCTTGCTGGGCAAATAGGGATTGAAATACTGAAACAAACTGGTCCTTGTCCTCAAGGAGCTTATATTCTATTAAGGAGAAACAACATGTAATCAAAATCAATAAAACAACTAAAAGAAGTATTTATAAAACTGTGCAAGTTACTAAGGATAAAAATAATTCAAAGTATCTGCCCTTAATTAATTCCCATCAATAGAAATTGGGAAAAATACCTGTATACAAATAAACACATGGTAAATTTTTTTGACATGGGATGGAAGGAAGTACTGGCAGATGGGAAGAATAAGGGAAAATGGTAGGAAGGTGGTAATTGAGCAGAGCTGGTGTAGGAAAAATAAATAATCGAAACCCACCTATTTTCTTAACTTATCTTTTTTTTTTGTTAAAGGTATCATCTTTCTAGAACTCAACTTCAAAATCATGGAATCATTCATAACTCTTCATTCTCCCTCACCCACACATTGAGTCAATTGTTGAGTTGTATTCATTCTACCCTTACAACAGCTCTTGAATCTAATTAAGAAGCCCCCCTGAATCACATCTTCATTACCTCTCACCTGAACTGTTTTAACAACCTACATATGCCTGTGACATCTTGTCTTTCAATTCATTCCCAACATAGTAATCAAAATGATTTTCCCAAAGGGCAAGTTTGTCCACATCATGCCCTGCTTAATCAATCTCAGTAATTCTCTCAATTAGGGAAACTAGCTGGGGCAATGTGTCCTGCCTACCATTGGGAAGATTCATCTTCCTGAGTTCAAATTTTACCTCAGAAACATAGTAGCTGTGTGATGCTGAACAGATCCCTTAACCCTATTTGCCTTAGTTTTCTCATCTGTAAAATAAAGTGAAGAAGAAAATGGCAAATCACTACAATATCTTTGTCAGGAAAATTCCAAATGCTCCATGAAGCGTCTGATACGATCAACTGATAAACAATTGAAATCTTACAATATATAGTATTTCCACAAGGTATTTTACAATAAAAAACTACATCAATGATTGACCCACTGAAAACATCTGAATAACGAACAAAAGATCCCATTACAACTATAAACAGCTAAAACCATACAAACCTAATTCAGCAGAAATATCATCACCATTCAAAAGCTTTTAATTATTTATATTATCATTATATCGTATTGTTAATATTAATTAAAGGAGCATAATGAAATGTAGTATAATGTAATATCCTTCCTATTACATTGGTTTATACTTTTATTTATCATGGGTGACTCTCCAATTAGACTATAAGCTGTGAATACAATCCTGTTATTTTATAATTTATAAGTCTCCACAGTGCTCAACATAGTGCTTCATTATACACTTAATGATTGCTTATTAACTAGTTATAGTTACAATTTTCCTTTCCTTATTAAAAGTAGTTAGTGATTTTCCCTTTTGTTAATAACTAGAGTTGTAGTTAAATTCTCCTCTTTTTTAATGACTGCCTAAGTATATCAGTGTAATAAATTCAATGTTATTCAGACCAACATTTTTATGAAAATAATAATTCTATTTAATCATTGCAAATGTCAAGATCCAAGAAATTAAAATTAAGGGTGAGTAGAAGGGCAATGCAGATGGGGTCTAAGTGGGCTTCTCTGTGTTGATTTGTACACTGGAAGTGGTCTTAAAGATTTTGTTCAGGAAATATATGATCGGAAAGGGAAAAGAGTCAGTCACATTGTGAGAGTGGAGGATGACAGATGAACAGTTTAAGCATTGTACTGGTAACCACACAACATGTGGTTACTTAGAAGAGGACATCATGTGTATTGAGTAGCTGCTTTATGGGAAACGTAAAGGGAATGGAAAATAATCTTATAGCATAAAAAAGTTTGAATAAGTTGAAATCTGTTCCACTGAAATTACTACCCACATAGCTAATATTATGGGTATAATCAAAAATAAAAGTATATTATTAAAATAACAAACTTTGGAAATTGAAATATTGTTTGTATTCTATTGCAGAGAACAGGAAAGAAAGAAAACATTCATTTAAAAGTCTGAAGTTTAGTTAGAAGTAGACAGTTATTATTTTAAAAATTCTCCAACTCTGTCCAAGTACGTAACTGAAAATGAAAACACTTTTTGCATCAATCACATTCCCATCTATATATTGTATAGTCCACAAATGCTTTGTAATGATAAATGAGATGAGGAATGTTATAAAAGTATCCAGGTTTTGATACCTGTCTTCAATATACCTCAATTTTATTATCTAGTTATTGACTAATTGACATTCAAAAGTGAATTTATCACATTTTCTGCCAAAACTGTCATTACAACTTTTCTGTTGGTAATATCAGGATTTTGAGGTTAAAATTTTTAAAGTTAACTGATATTTTCTTCCTGTCTTTCTCCTTTTCTCCTTCTCTGTCCTCCCTCCTGCTGCTTTCAATAATCTTCAAGTCTTTTGTTTACTGTCTCCAAAGTCTCTCATACCAGTCAAATATGACTTTTTTCCCACAATTGTATTGTTCCTACCCTACATCACTCAGTGAGTAAAGTATGCTAAATGCTGGGGATACAAATATGAAAAAGAAAGACTGCCCCAGCCCTCAAGAAATTTAAAATTCAATGGAGGAAGATAACGTATAAAAAGGAGGCACTTTGTGCCAGGGATTGATCAGGTCCAACCCAAAGATAGTGTAGCTAGTGAGAAATGAAAATATGGCCTGTTTGGCAGTCCTCTCTGAACCAAGGCTTTGGTTCACTTTCAGGTCTCCAGACCTCCAGGACTCTCATCAAAAAGGCAGAGAGCACTAAGAGTACTGTCAAGGTATAAATATCAAGGCTGATATAGTCTTTCAGGATGATGACTATCCAAATGATTACATTTTCTTAGGGCATAATGGAGTCCTGTCCAAAGGAATGCAGCTGATGGAAACAGATTTGATCATGACACTTGAAAAATTCTTGGCCCCACCTCCTAAAGAGCTCAAAAATAAAGAGATGGTATAAAATGTAAACAAATATATGTAAAATGCATGTTAAACTTTGGTGTGTATGAGAGGGACTCTAAAAAATATTAGGAGAAATAAAATGAGGAGGATAATACTTTGGGTTGAGTAGTATCAGTTAAAACTTCAATGTTGTGCTGAGGTAAAGACAGTCTTAGGAGCTTACAATCTAATGGAAGAGACAACAAGCAATCATGTACAAATGAGTTATATTTTGGATAAATAAGAAATATTTAATAGCAGGAAGACATTAGATTTAAGAAGAGGTAAAGAATATAAAATGAGAGTTTAGTTAGAATTTAAAGAAAGCCAGGGAAGCCAAAAGGTAGAGATGAGGAGGGTGAAAATTGCAGACATGGGAAACAGCAAAAGAAAATGCCGAGAGCTGAGATGGAGTGTCTTATTTATGAAATAGCAGGGAAGGCAGTGAAATTGGGTCAAAGAGTACATAGTGGAAAATAGAGTATGTGAAAAGTAGGAAAATAAGAGGGGGTGAGTTATGGAGGGATTTGAATAAAAAACAGAGGATTTTTATATTTGATCATATATGTGATAGGAAGCCAATAGAATTTATTGAATGGGATTGGTAGAGTATGTGTGACATGGTCAGTTAAGAAAACACTTTGGCAATTGAATGAAGTATGGATTCAAGTGAGGAGACTTGAAAATCAGCAGATTATTTCTTTTTTTTTAACTTATTTTTTTCTCAATAGTATTTTATTTTTCCATTTACATGTAAAAATAGTTTTCAACATTCATTTCTGGAAGATTTAGAGTTCCAAATTTTTTCCCTCTGTCCCTTACCTCTCTTCTCTCTAAGACAGCAAGTAATATGATTTAGGTTATAAGCAAAACTGCTTTAAACATATTTCCATATTAGTCATGTTGTAAAAGAAAAATCGGAACAAAAAGCTGAAAAAAAAACACAAGAAAGAAAAACAAGCAACAAACAACAACAACAAAAAAGGTGAAAACAATATATTTCAATACACTTTCAATCTCCATAGTTCTCTATCTGGATAGCATGGAATTTTCCATCCCAAGTCTATTGAAATTATATTGGATCATCACAATGCTAAAAAAAAAAAAGTAAAATTGATTGATCAACAATGATGATCAACAATGGTTGATCATCACATAATCTTGTTACTGTGTTCAATATTTTCCTGTTTCTCTTCATTTCTCTCAGTCTCAATTCATATAAGTGTTTCCACACTTGCCAATAGGCTATTTCAATTGTTTTGGCATGAAATCATGAAATGATGACAAGGAGAAGCATTGGAGAGATGAAACAAAGGTGAATTCAACAGGTCATGGCAACAGCCTGGATATGTATGGGTAAAAGATAGTAAGGAGTTGAGAAAGGCACTTAGATTGAGAGCCTGAAGAATTGGGAAGATGATGTTACCCTCAGTAACAGGAAAGTTATGAAGGGGAATGGGCTAAATAACAATACTATAATAATAAGAAGAAATACAATGAATTATATTTTGAACATGTTGCATTAAGATGTGTACTGTGCATTCTATTTAAAATCAGTTGGAGATGTAAGACTGGAAGTTGACTTCTGGGGGTGGAGCCAAGATGGCAGGTAAAACCAGGAAGCTGCTTGAGCTCTCCCAGTTTCCCTCAAAAACCACATGAAACCAAAACTCTGAACAGAGAACAACAGAATGAAACAATCCTCCGGCTCAAGATGGATTGGAAAAACACCAAGGTCAGTGTCACAGAGGTGAAAATGATGTACAGCCCTGGTCAGACAGACTCTGGGAAAGTCGGTGAGAAGGTCTTAATCACAGCAAATCAGTAACTAAGACCCTCAGTCCTGGCTCAGGAGAGGAGCACAGCAGGGGGAAGCCTCCAGTGCCAGCTCAGAAGGCAAACTCTGGGAAACCATGAACAGAGCAAGCAAAGCTGCAAACACAAGGGGGTGTTGTGCCCACAGCTAGAGCTCAGAGATGCACAGGAAGTTTGGCACAGTGCCCCCTGTACCCCAGGAGCAGAGCTCAACTATAAATGTAAAAAAAGAAAGAAAGAAATACCAAAATAAAAAAGGGGAAAGAAATGAGCAAGAGATAGAAAAGATCATCACATAATCTTGTTACTTGCTCATAGAAAGCTACTATGGTGACAGAGCAGATTAAAACACAAACTTAGACAAGAAAAACATGTCCAAGAAAAAATCTCAAAGAATGATATGAATTGGTCAAGTGCAAAGCTGGGGGAAAAATCTTTACAGCCAGCATTTCTGATAAAGGTCTATTTATATGACTACACATCATTCCCCAATAGATATATGGTCAAAAGAAATGAACAGACAATTTTCAGATGATGAAATTAAAGCCATCTATAGTTATATGAAAAATTGTGCTAAATCATTATTGATTAAGGAAACACAGATTAAAACAACTCTGAGGTACCACTTCATATCTCTCAGATGGGCTAAAATGATGGAAAAGATAATGATAAATGCTGGAGAGGATGTAGGAAAATTGGAACACTAATATATTGTTGGTGGAGTTGTGAAATGATCTAACTATTCTGGAGAGTAATTTCCAACTATGACCAAAGGGCTTTCGAACTGTGTATACCCTTTGACCCAGCAGTGTCATTATTGGGTCTGTATCTTAAGGAAATTATAAAGGAGGGGAAAGAACCCACAGGTTCAAAAATTTTATAGCAGCTCTTTTTGTGGTACCAAAACTGGAAAACGAGTAGATGTCCATCAATTGGAGGATGGTTCAACAAGTTGTGGTATATGAAAGTAATGGAATATTATTGTTCTATGAAAAACGATGAACAAGCTGATTTTTAAAAGGCCTGGAAAAATTTACACAAACTGATGCTGAATGAAACAAGTAGAACCAGGAATACATTGTACACAATAATAGCAAGAATATGTGATAATCAATTAATTATGAAAGACTTGGTTCTTATCAGCATTTTAGTGATCCAATGCAATCCCATATTCTTGGGACAAAAATTGTCATCTGCATCAGGAAAAGAACAAAGGATATTGTTTGTAAGTCAACACATCTATGCTCACTTATTTTTTCCAGTTTTTTTTCTCTCCCATGGTTTTTCTCTTTTATTGTGATTTTTCTCTTTCAACATGTTTCATAAAGCAATGCATGTTAAAAATAAATAAATTCTCCAGAGAATGGGAAAAAAGAGTGGAAATCAACAGAGAATTTAGGGCCATACAGGTAGATTTGGGCATCATCATCATCATCATAGAGATAATAAACAAAAACATGGAATCTGAAGTGATCACAAAATGAATTAGTATAGAGATAATAGAGAAGAAGCCCTTGGACATAACTCTTTGGAATATCTACAATTAAATGGTGAAATCTGGAGGAGAACTTAGCAAAGAAGACTGAGAAAAAATGCTTAGATAGATAAAAAGGATGACTGGAGAGAATGATGTCTCAAAAACCTAGAGAATAAAGAATCACAGAGAATAAGATAATCAACAGTGTTAAAGAATTTAAAGAAAGTAAAAATAATGAAAGTTAAGAAAAGACTATTGGACATGGCAGTTATGAGATTAGTAACTTTGGAGAGACTGTTAGAATGTCTATGACATATCCAGTGCTTAATATACTTTGAATGAAGAGATAAATGAATAAATGAGTATTATTGAGCATAATAAAAGACTGAAAATAAAGATCTTCATGGGGATAGTTATATAATTTATCCAGCACCTTCAAAATTATATTGATGCCTACTTAATGTATTAAAAATGTTAATATTCAATCCTTATTTTTGGTTAATGAATCTATTTGCAACCCCTGACTTCTGGTAGCATTGTGTCTTGTATAATTTACTGCACACCCTCAGGCTCAGGGTTGGTCGTCCCCTAAATAGAAAAACATTTTATATGAATAAATCTTACTTCTAGACTGGCATGAAAATACCTATATCCATATCCCCTCACTGGTCATGTGATTTAGTTCTTTTTTATTGCTGTGTTCAATCAAGCCAACTAACTAAATGCTGTAAAACCTGACATTTTAAAGTTAATAACCATAAAATTTGCAAAACACTTTATCTATATTAGCTCCTTTGAGCCTTACAACAATCCTCTTTCTAGGTGTTA
>JAJPUD010017228.1:0-31839 GCA_023553655.1 Myrmecobius fasciatus | reverse complement strand
ATTCTGATGGACATGGCTCTCTGCATCAAAGAATTGTCTCAAACCAGTTCCAATTGTTCACTGAAGAAAACCATATACACCCAGAGAGAGGGAAATGAAATATGGACCACAAGGTAACATTTTCATGATCTCTACTGACATTTGTTTGCATTGTGTTGCCTTTCTCTGATTCTTTTTTTTTCTTGTAGATAGGATTTTTCTTGCATAACTTCTCAAGCATTTCAACATTATTAGCATGTAGTGGACTTCCTGCCATCTAGGGGAGGGGAGGGGACTGGGTGTAAAATTTGTAATGGAAAGCTTTGTAAAGATCAACGTTGGGGAACTACCCATACATATGTTATACAAATAAAAAGCTTCAATAAAAAAATAATAAAAAAATAACCTTTCACTCACCTTCAAAATGGGTCAAATTATTATAGCTATGATGGGTAGGTAAAGAGAAGGATATGGAGGATGTTACATGATTCAGAGAATTTATTTGCTCTGGTCATGATATTATACCTTTTTGTGTGTCAGGCCTAGTGTAGCTAAATCAATCATGCTTGCCTCTCATTATATTTTTGGCCCAAGGATACACAGATGAAGAAACAAAAATGATCATAATTAGAAAATGTAAATAGTGCTTCAAAATTTCAGTCTCTAGTTCTATTTTTCAACAGATTTTGTGAGATACAGGTAGGCAGAGACAGATGTATATGTATATATGTATATGTGTATCTTGGCATATATGTATATTATGTATTTTATATGTTTTTAATTCATAAATAAATACTTATTGTCAGGGATCCTCCCTTGTGATAAGCAAAATGTGTTCACATTTTTCAAGTCTTAGTATTTCTACAAGAAAAATTTCCTTCCAAACACTTAAAATTCTGAATATTCCACATGCAAAAACATGTAAATATTCAGATGTTTTTGCTCTTGGCCAGCACCAGAGGCATAAGGCACTAAAGAAGTCTGCCATCTGATTCAGGCTGTGTAGTCCTGGATTCCATAGTAAGGGCTGAAATGGAAGAGCAAACAGTTGTTCATATGCCAAACTCATCTGCTAAGAAAATCCATTTGGCAGGTCAAATGGTTGAAATGGTGATATACGAGAAGCTAAATAAAACTGGATTCTAAACACTTCACAGGACAGAAGCTGCAACTCCATTTTTGGGAAATAAAAACAAGATCAGAGATCACTTGGAATTATATGAAATCCTGAATTTCTGGCAGGGAAACAGTGGGAGAAAGAAGACACTACTTTATTAGCTTTTCCAGATGTAATATTGGGCATTAAGGGCAGAATAGTTTTCTCTTCCTCTGATGTTAATACCTGTCCGACTTCTCTATGAGTATATCTACGTTGCAAAACAAACAAACAAAAAAAAAAAAACAAGCAAACATAATTTAAAAACAAGCAACAACAACAAGAAAAAAAACCAGAAACAAACTAAAGGGAATATTTGACCAAACTGATTTTTTTGACTGAAATGATTGATTGAAACATTATTGAAATTAAACATTAAATTTTGAATATATGGTGAATTGAGAAATATATGCATATACACACATAAACATTTACATATATACACATAAACATGTATATAAACACACACACATATATATATATATATATATACATATATATATAAACATAAATAATCATACACACACAGAGAGAGGTGAAGACAGAAGGGGAGAAAGACATCTAGAGAGCATAATACATTAACGGGGTACAGTAAGGATGGGAGGTTAAGAGACAAGGAAAAAGTAAAAGAAAAAAATATAACTCCTAGATGCCTTCCAAATATATCTGTTTAACTTTTTAATGGAGTAAGGATAGGAAAAAACATGAAACAAATTTTAAATGACATTCAGAAGTAGAAACCACAGGTTTACCATTTTAGTTTCTACATATGGGCCAATTTTAATTTTGTGTTTTTAGTCATTGTGTCAATCTAGTATGTGCAATGTTTTATGTGTTTTCTCAGGAAAATAACCTAGTGATCTAGGCCTAGTGTCCTAAACAATAATATCCATGTTTCTGGACCTTAAAAAAAATAGATAGCACTGGATGGAAACTTACTTAAGGGCCTGCAATGGAACCGCAAACTTCAATAACTGTGGCATACTTACCCCCTTACTATTATATATATTTTATTATAAGAAACTTCAAGCTTTTAGTAATTCCAGCTGAATGGTAACATGTCACAGAAAATGGAGAGCCAATCTTGAAGTTTAAATTCCTATTGAATCTTAGAGTTGCAAGGATTTCAGCGCCTAACTAGTCAAGTTTATATTCAAAGAATATCCCCATTATGACATTAAATTTAAAAGGTTTGCAAAAATAAAAATAACAGAAACAAGATTAAAAGGGAAGTACAATGTTAGGGAAAAGCTTTTATTTCTGATATTTAAAATATATAAAGAACTGTGTTAAATTTATATGAATATAAGTTATTCCCCAAATGATAAATGATGAATGGATACAAATAGACAATTGGCAATTTTCAGATGATGAAATTAAAGCCATCTATAACCATATTAAAAATGCTCTAAATCACTATTGATTAGAGAAATGCAAATTAGAACAACTCTGAGGTACCACTTCATACCTCTCAGACTGGCTAAGATGTCAGGAAAAAAATAATAATAAATGTTGGAGAGGATGTAGGAAAACTGGGACATTATTGCATTATTAGTGGAGTTGTAATTTTATCCAACAATTCTGGAGAGCAATCTGGAATTATGCCAAAAGCCTGTAAAACTTTATATATCCTTTTACCCAACAATGCCAATATTGGTCTGTATCCCAAGCAAATCATAAAGGAGCAAAAAAGGACCCATATGTGAAAAATATTCAGCAGTTCCTTTTATAGTAGCAAAGAATTGGAAAATAAGTAGATGCCCATCAATCAGGTAATGGCTGAAAAGTTGTGGTATATGAAGGTAATTATTGTTCTAGAAAAATGATGAACAAGCTGATATTAGAATGGTCTGAAAAGATTTCCATGAACTAATGCTAAGTGAAACAAACAGAAGTAGAAATACATTGTACACAGCAAGATTGTGCAATGACCAACTATGGAAGACTTGGTTCTTCTTAGTGACTCAAAGAGCCAAGCAATCCCAATAAACTTTGGATTAAAAAAATGCCATCTGCATCCAGAAAAAAGAGCTATGGATGTTGAATGTAAAAAAAAAATTTATGTTTGGCTTCTTCTTCTTTCAACTTTTTTTTTCCTTTTTTGTTCTGATTTTTCTTTTGGTGGGGGGAGGATCTCAATAGCGTTTTATTTTTCCAAATACTTGTAAAGATTTTTTTAATATTCATTTTTGTATGTTTTTGTTCATTTTATCACATCATAAGTTCTTTAAAAATTGCTTTGGGTCATTGTCTTGATCAGAGTAACTAGGTCATTCATCATTGAACATCTTTATAACCTTGTTGTTACTAGGTACAATGTTATCCTGGTTCTGCTCATTTCATTTTGTATCACTTCATATAAGTCCCCTCAAGTTTTTCTGAAATAATGTCACTCATAATTTCTTATAGCACAATAGTATTTCATCACATTTATATACTCCCACTTGTTCAATCAATCCCCAACTGATTTGCAAATCTACTCAGCTTAAAATTCTATCCTGCATTCACACTCTTCTAATTTTAGGCAGTTTTTCCACTTACATCAAAGCAAAATTTACATCTTTGAAGCTTCTGTCTAGTTGTTCTTCATTGTGCCTTGTGGACCCAATCAGAACAATCTAAATAAAACCTTTTATTGAAAACCCTTCAAATAGTTAAAGACAATTATCATGTTTTCTCTAAGTCTTCTCCAGGCTCAGCTTTCCAAATCTTTCAAGTGAAACTTAGCTGATGCTGACTAGGATAGTTTATCATCCAAGCTTCCCTCTTCTGCAAGTTCTTTACCAATATCCATTTCCACCTGTGATACCCAGAGCTTAAAATATCAACCATATAATCTGCCATTGGCATAGAACTGAGGGAAATATCCTCATTATTCTGGAAATATAAGATTCTCTCAGCAGAGCCTAAGCCACCCAATAATACTTTAGCCTTGGCAGAAATTAGACATTGCATGCCTGCTGCACGTTGCTTAAAATTATCCCTGCTCTCCAAACTGATTGAAAATGGTTTTAATAAAATAAAAGAGACACTAGGGGACAACACAACTATCTTCAAATATTTGAAGGTTTATCATGTAGAAAAAAGAAAAGATTAGATTTATTTTGTATCTTAAAAGACTGAACAAGGAAAAAAAGTGAATATTTCAGAGGAAAAGTTGGACTTGTGTGAACAAAATCACAATTAGGTAAAAAAGCAAAATATGCTGCTTCATGAGCCATTAGATTTCCACCATGTCCCACCCCCATGGGAGGGTCTTCTCTTCAAGTGAAGATTCAATTATATTTTTGCTATATTATAATGGGGATACACTTTATATACTGGTTAATCTAAAAGGTTTCAAAGGTCCCTTCAACTTTTTTTTTTTCATTTTAGGGTTGAAATGATTAGCTATTAAAAAAAATCTTTTGAGGGGCAGCTAGTTGGTGTAGTGGATAGATCACCAGCCCCAAAGTCAGGAGGACCTGAATCCAAATCTGATCTCAGTTACTTAGCACTTCCTGGCTGTATGACCTTGGGCAAGTCCTTAATTCCAATTGCCTTAGCAAAAAAAAAAAAATTACATATATATGTGTGTGTGTGTGTGTGTGTATGTGTGTGTGTGTGTATAGTTATATAGTTATATAGTTATGAATGTTGGTGACTTATTCACATAGACCCCTTTTAGCCCCTAAACAGCCTGGAATCATAAATCAGTAATGTGACAATCATATTCAATTCCTTTTCCATATTCTCATTTGCTTCATTGCTATAATTGTTCCCTCCTCCCTGGAAACAGCCTTGTTTTGACAACGTGCTACACATGAAGCCAATTGTGTAATTTGTTTTACCCACTACATTGATCAATTAATCTTTTCTATTATTTGATCAAATACATTTTCCTTTTTAAAAACACATACAAAAACACACATATAAAGAGAAAGACAGAAACAGAGATTCACAAAGAGACAAAACAATAAAGACATAGAAATAGAGGGATAGAGACAGAGACAGAAAGACAAAGAAAGACAGAGAATATATCTTTGATATATTTTCATGCTATTCTTCTTCTTTAATCATCTATCACAAAAGTCAGGGATAGAATCTGAACAGTATTGTGTTGTCCTTACAATTTTAATGTTTTTTGTCCCAAATCTCCCTTGCTAATATTTGAGATTCAGGTCTTTTCTCAAGTGCAAATAACTGCAAATAACCAAGGATATCTCTTCTTTTCTCCTCTTCCTCATTTTCCTGTTTTCCTTCTTTTTATCTTAGCTTTCTTCTATGTAAAAAGTGAAACTGATCCATGTATCTCTGTTTGTTACATAACAAATATGTCAATATGGACAGATAATTAAATTTTATTGTGCAGCATTCTAAGGCAAGCATTTATTGTTCTATATAGGGAAAGAAAAATTCCACACTGAGAATTCCATAGCATTAATAATCACAGTTCTGGAACATTCCTCCCTCACAATTTTTTTTTAAATCCATATGCTCATTTTACTTTTTGGAAGGGTAAGTTGAAATTCTGTAACATATTGTCTTTTTATAGTTTATGTTAAGTAACATATATTTTTGGTTTTTTTTAAATATGTTCCAAAAATATTTGTTTTTAAAATCAAGAAAAAAAGGAGTCATTTCATTTGTTTTTAAGTAAGTTAGCCATGATGCATGAAAGAGAAGCTTATCAGGTAAAAAGAAGCCATATAAGTACACAAAGCTGTTTGTCTTATCATTTTGGATCTTTAGATATAAAAATTATTCAAGGCATTCTAAAAATTTATGGAGTAAAAAGAATTCTAGGCTCTGATTGGAGATTTGCATGAGTTATGGCTTTCATTTTACCTAAAGTAGGACACATTGGACAGGCTATTTGTCCTCTCTGGAATTATAAAAGTTACAGAGAAAACATAACTTCTCTCTGATGCCCTCATTGAAGGGATGAGAAAAGGGTGGCACACAAAACAATAATTAATTGTTTAATATCCAGTCGATAAATACTAAAATTAGAATTCACATCTATGACCACTAACTCCACAACGAGAGCTCTTACATCATGTAAGCAGTTCCTAATTAACATAGCTTCTAGCTTAGCAATTTACACATACACACACATATACACATCTGTAAATCAATGTATCTATTTATTTATTTATAGATATGCATGAAGATTTGAACTAAGATTTTCCTAACTCCAGGATTTCCTAATGATGTATAATTAGATAGATGGATAGATAATATGTTTATACATGCATATGTACATAAACACACAATAATACATACATTAATATATGCATGCTTGCTTTATATGTATTCATGGCCTGGAGTCAAGTAGAACTGAGTTCAAATCTGGGTTCAGACAGCAGCTTTGTGGCAGACACATCACATAACCTCTCTTTGCCTCAGTTTTCTTATCCATAAAAGTAAGATTAAAATAGCATTTATTTTCCAGGTCCCCTGGAGGATCAAATGAGACAATAATTATAAAGCACTTAGCCCAGTGCTCAGCACTATATAAATAAATGACAACTGTTTTTTAATTATGGAATAAATTTTTAACTTATGGAATAAAACAAGCCTTTCCATAACAGTACAATAACTTATGATTATACTGGAATTATATCTAATTTGCACAACTTGCTATTCTTTTCAAATATTCAATAAAAATATCATGTAAATTTCTATATATCTATATGATTACTCTTATACATTCTTCTACTTCTCAGTTCTTTCTCTGAATGTAGATACTATTATTCTCATATGTCCTGTGTAGTTAATTTGGGTATTCATAATAGACAAAATAACATTCATTCAAATCATTTTTTTAAAAAATATTGCCTTATTGTATAAAATATTATCTTGGTTCTGCTCATTTCAATCTTCATTCTTCAATGCAAATTTTTTCATGTTTTTTTTATCATTGAATTGATTTTTTAAATAACACAGTAATATTATATCAAATAATATAGCATAAAACTCATTCAGCCATTGCCCATTTTATTGCCTCTTCATATTCAAAGATATAATTGCTATTTGTAAGTTTACCACCATTTTGTTTTTACTCACTGTTTTCCTTCTCATTTTCATACCATCCCTGTTACCTCATCTTCTCCCTTTATTGCATTATTCCTTATTTTACCCTCCACTTTAAAAGTTCCTCCCTTATCTATTTATTCTATTCTCCTAGCTTAAATTAATATAACTTTCTAAAAAACCCTTCCACCAATTTCTTCCCCAGTTTCCTGAACTCTCAATTGCTTTCAAATCTCCTAAGCCTCTTCAGATACATGTTATTTTATCTTCAAACCAGATGAGAGTAAGATTCCAATTTTACTAGTCTTCTATCCCCATCCCCCCAACCCTTTCTTCTGTAGTAGTTCTTTTTTGTGCCTCATTAAAAATACTTCTTTCTTTTTCAAAATACATGCAAAGATAGTTTTCAATATTCTCCCTTGCAATATCTTGTGTTCCAAATTTTTCTCCCTTCCTCTCCGCCATCTCTTGCCTTCAGAACAAATGGTTTAACATGTACAATTATTCTATATATATTTCCGCATTTATCATGCTGCATAAGAAAAGATCAAAAGAGAAAAAATGTGAAAGAAAAAAAAGCAAACAAACAATAGCAACAAAAAAGGTGAAAATACTATGCTGTGATCCATACTAAGTCCCTATGGTTCTCTCTCTTTAGATGCATGTTTATTGGAATTGCCTTGAATTACTTCACTGTTGAAAAGAGTCAAGTCCATGACAATTGATCATCACATAATCTTTATGTTGTTGTGTATAATGTGTTCTGGTTCTATAATGTAAGTCTTTCTAGGCTTTTATGAAATCAGCTTGCTCATCATTTTTATAGAACAATAATATTCCATTACATTCAAATACCATAATTTATTTAGCTATTCCATGACTAATAGGTATCCACTCAGTTTTCAATTCATTGTCACTACAAAAAGTATTGCTACAAACATTTTTACACATGTGAGTTATTTTACCTTTTTTATGATTTCTTTGGGATACAGACTCAGTGGAGAAATTGCTGGATCAAAGGGTATGTACAGTTTAATAGTTTTTTGGGTTGTGCCTTTATTAGATAATATTTCCTTTGAACACTTTCCTCTCCAATTTTATTTTTTTAGAATAACCTCATCATACACAACTCAGCCCTAATAATTCTGTCAAATTATTTTACTATGAATGCAATTTTGAAAATACTAGTACTACTAATAATAACTGGGGCAGCTAGGTGGCACAGTGGATAGAGCATCAGCCCTGAAGTCAGAAGGACCTGAGTTCAAATCTGGTCTTAGACGCTGAACACTCCCTAGTTGTGTGATCCTGAACAAGCCACTTAACCCCAATTGCCTCAGCAAAAAGAAAGAGAATACTGGTACTACTAATAATTACTAACATTATTATTTTTATATATTATTAGTAAGCAGTTTTACCATAAGTGCCTTATAGTTGATTTTTAATGATTTCTTTATATTTCTTTATTTTTCATATCAAATTTTCCATGAATTTATGATGTATTTGTTATAAATATCTGAAAGTCCTTTTTTTAAATGTTCCTCTCATCAAAGGCAATTTTTACCTGATTATCACATGAGTATTGAAAAGAAACATCATTGAAGAATAAGTGTATTTTCTCATTCTGCATGGAAACAAATCTTTGATGTGTTATGAAAGTCAGAGGCACTATATAATGTTTGCATAAATAGCTAAATATTTTATTTTTAATACCATTGAAATGCTAAAGAAAATTAAATATTCCAGCATACTAAGGATAGATTAGAAAATTCAAGAAAGGAAAAATATAGCAATTCATTTTTGCTTTGTGCCTTGCTGGCAAGAAACCAAACAATCTATTTCGGTTTCTCATTTATAAAGTTGCTATATTTATATCTTCCTCAAAAGAATTGGTAAAACTAAACCAAGCTATATGCTATCTGAAATTTAACTGTTTGTGTCTTTGAATTCATATAATGAAAGAAAGAAAAGCATCTCGAAGCATTTCATCAATAAGATACATGTCCAGAAAACAGAGCAGAGTTGGGTATGAGTGGAAAATATAGGATGATTGGTATACAATCCACATGAAATCTTGGTATTTCTACTATGTCAAGAGAAGGTAAAGATCAATAGAATAGTGGACTACCTGGAAATAGTCAAGAGTTGTGCTGAATTAAAGAGAACTTCCATCAATAAAATCAAGGAAATATCAAAACTCATAAATATATTCAAAGGTAACAAATTGGGCTAATTTCTAAAAATTGTGTCAAGCTCAGCTTTCTCCTATAATTTCTTAAAATTTTTACTTTTTTGCAACTATAGCTTTTTTTTTTTTTTTTGTTTTTTTGCTTTTTGCTGAAGCAAATGGGGTTAAGTGACTTGCCCAGGGTCACAGAGCTAGGGAATGTTAAGTGTCTGAGTCCAGATTTGAACCCAGGTCCTCCTGACTTCATGGCTGGTGCTCTATCCACTATGCCACCTAGCTGCCCCGCAACTATAGCTTTTAAAATAAAGTCATTTAGAAGTCAAGTAGAAACTCTTATATAGATAGACAAACCCATCTTTGAACTATTTTTAATTGAAAGAGATCACTTATTTTACTTCTGATTTTATCTTGCTATTTACATAAGAATACACAATCTTTACATAAATACTAACTTTAGAATGCTTATCCTCCACATTTGTGTCTATATATGACATTGCTTTAAGTGAATTCCATTTTTAAAAATGTAGATAATAGACTCTGAAAAGATTTTTGTTTGTTTATTTTGATTATTAATTGTTTCTGTTTTGGTGAATTCATGAGGATTAACAACCAGAAGATATTTTGGGAAGTCATTGGAAACCAGAAGAAGCACCTAAGGCAAAGGTAAGATAAATCACTAAAGGTCAAAGAATTACATAGTAGTAAGAGCAGTTATGAAAAGAATTTTTTTTAAACTCCAAATCTTGTGTTCTTTTCATTAAACTAGCTGCTTTTAAATAGCACCCTTTTGGAAATAAGTTTTCCAGTGCATTTGAAATAGCATTCAGATCTAGTCCATTTATATACAACTTTGTGATAACAAATATTGTATAAGATAAACATAAAAGGGACTAATCTATGAATACTTAGATTTCATGTCTAATGTCATTCTTCATGGTAATTCAGCTCTTTCTTCTAGTGCCAATCTTACTTAGGTATTTGTGATCACTTTATACTCTAGTAGCAACATTATAGACTTTCTCTTATCCATAGTATGCTACTTTTTTCTACTTGAATTTAATTAAGGTGTTAAGGTCAATATCTTCTAAAACCTAAATTCATGGAAAATTGCTATTTTTCTTGTGTTTTCATACATAAGAAGTGAAACACATATCTGAAAATACTTACATCTAATAGTTAGGTCTGTATCCTATCCTCAACTTAATTTCTCCTTCAAACTTTTCATTTTGAGACCAACATCATGTATAGGAAGTCAATCAATAAATGTTTATTATTCAACTATTCTCTTCTAGATGCTCTGTCAAGTGTTATAGAGAAAGGAGAAACATGATGCAGTGCCCATGCTCTATTATATTTCATTACAAGAAAAACAAATGCTTATTAAGTTTCTATTAAATCAGTCAGAATATCTAAAAACAATATCATAGCATATTTTCTACATTATGAAATATAGTTCATCCAACAGTAAATTAAATTAATATATCAGTCAAAATAGTTGAGAAAGGCATGTAGAAAACAATTTGGCTTCAGAGATGAAATAGAGGAAATATGCAAATACAGTTTCCTTCTGATGCTAGATGGTTTGCAAATCATAGAATACCATAATTCCTAAGCAATTAATGTTACCCAAGAGTCAATGGAGACATTCATAAATGGAACAAAGAATTATAGACATAGAGCTGAAAGTGATCTCAAGGTTATCTTCCATCCTCAACTCTGATTTAAGTTCCTTGGAGACTCTCCATGCATTCACTATATGATACAATATAGTTCAATTAGGGGCAGCTAGGTGGCACAGTGGATAGAGTACCAGCCCTAAAGTTAGGAAGTCCTGAGTGCAAATCTGGCCTCAGGCAGTTAACACTCCCTGGTTGTGTGACCCTGGGCAAGTCACTTAACCTCAATTGCCTCAGTAAAAAAGCAAAAAAATAAAGTTAATTCTTTAAGCACTGATTAAGTGACTATTCTGTGTTATGATTAAGATTGCAAAGATTAAAACAAAATAAATTCTGCTCTCATGTACATTACCTTTTACTTGGAATAATATTGATCAATGTATACCTAAAATTTGTATTTAACTGCCTATTATTTATAGAAAACATGAGATTACAAAGAAATTTGTAATTTCTCTCTTAGTCCAGTTGATTTGGGGTAGTCACATAAAAAGTAAACGATATAAAGAGCCTTTTTGAAATAATGAATAAAACTGACAGAAATATAATATATTTCTTCTACATGCCTATCCAGGAAAAGATAATGAAAATGAAAATACACAGAAGGGAATTAAGATGTGAAAGTTTGATTCATAAACTACCACATATATCCCTTCAGTGAGTAACTTTTACTCTTTGCTAGCTGACTTGCATCTATTATTGGATAATTTAAAGGTAAGATTTCTAGGCACCAAAGGTCTCAATGACCAGTTTAGTGATTAATTAGTTTTTTTTTTTAGTTCAATGACTTGAACTCATATATAAGAACTTACCATAGTCATGATGGCTTATTTCTTGCCATCAAGGGTTATTTATTTCTAAATTAAAATATGACCCTAAATCAAATACTTCATAAGGTGGACAGTTCTGAAATTCTGTTCTGAAAAAAGCAAGTTCTTTGTCTTATTGACTGTATATTGATATATACTGAGTGTGCATGACCTTTTCATTACCCTTTTTAAAGAAATACTCTAAGCTGCTAAAATGTTTACCCTTTTCTGAATCTCTGACTTATAAGCTCTTCCCTGATTCCCCTACTCTTGATGCCCTCTTTGAATTGTTGATTATTATCTTATATTTTCTAATCATTATGGATACTCCCTACTCACAGTCCCTCCCACAAGTAAGATTTCAGCTCCTTGAAAGCAGTTACTAAAAATTGTTGGCTTTATATCTCTGACACCCAAGACACATACAGATGCATGCTGTTATTGCTGTTTTTTTGTTTTTGTTTTTGTTTTGTTTTGTTTTAACTAGATGCCTGATTTATTGGCCAATGGGAACTTTAAGGAATATTTCATAACCAATGTCCCTTTGAGCCCACTCTTCAATTGTTAGTCTCAGAAATAATCAGACATTATGAGAAGCTAGCTTAATGTGCCAGAAATAGAAACAATAAGCATTGGAAACAAACTGGAACCTTCTTGATTCTGTGGCATACTCTCACTGTACTACATAATTGTGCCTCTATGAATTGCTTCAATGTGTAATGCATAGTACAACTCATAGATCCCTGCTTTTTTTTCCCCATGAGTTCTAGCTGCATCCAGACTGTAACCTATGCCATATTGTATGCAATCTGTCCTTCTAATATGTTTCTGGGACCTAAAATGCCTTACAACTTTCAGTCAATTAATTTCTAATGTTCATTCCCTATCTTTCCATCAGAAGTCTGAGGGCAGGTGATGTTATTTTGGGCAGCTAAGTGACACAGTAAGTAAACCTCTGGGTTTGGAGTGAGAAATTCTTACTTTAATGAATTCAAAATTGTCTTACAAGTTGTGTGATGCAGAAAAAAATTACTTATCTATATTTGTTTCCATTTCCTCATCTGTAAAATGAGCTGGAGTAGAAAATGGCAACTCAGTCTGGTTTCTTTGCCAAGTAAACTCCCAAAAAAGGACACAGAAAGTTGGATATGATTGAACAACATCAACAATAACCACAACAGATATCACTTCATATTAATGATTTACAAAACATTTTACTAATCGTTGAATTGGAGCTGTTGTTACTTGGATACCTCTTTCTCTCCTTCTAAAAATTATATCTAAGAAATGAAATACACATTCATTGCATAAGTGAGAATCATTTTCATAGTCATCTTCTAGGAGCACAGTATAATTAGATCAATAGATTTAAAAACACCTTAGCAATCAACCCGACACTTTATTTTCTAGATGTGGAAACTGAGGCCCTATTAGAGAAGTATTCCAAGGTCAGTCAAGTAATGCGCAAAAAAGTCAGGAATTTAATCCATTTCTTCAGTCTCATGAAAAGGACCTTTCTCCATGCAATGTTGCCCTAGAACAATCTTACTGTTCTTAGCTTACTAAGCTTATTTCTTAAGTATTTTCAACTGGCCTATTTTATGTAGCTTTATTTTTTTTTAATTAAGAGCAATTTGAGATTTGACTTTAGAAAAGGCAGAGCCAAGATGGTTGAAAGAAAAGAGGGACTCATCCTAGTTGTCTTCCAAGCCCCTCCAAATACCTCTAAATAATGATTCTAAATAAATCTTAGAGCATTGAACTAACAAAAACAAGTGAATCTATTTCACAGACAAAGACAACTTAGTAGGGCAGCAGCAAAGATCTGTCAGCCCAGGATGTACATGGCTCCACCCAACTAGGACAAGTCCTTGGGAGTCTCCAAATTAGTGACAGCAGTGGTGGCATCAGCAGCAGATTCTGAAGGTCTTAGCCCACAGATTATTAGGAGTAGAATAGCGGGTCAGAAGGAAGTCTCTTTGTTGGCAAAGAAGCAGGACTCTATTGCTTTGTCCATACTCAGATTGGGAACACAGATGTGGTTCACAGTCCCAGGGAAAGAAAGAGCACTAATACACTAAAGCCTGCAGCCACAAAGCAGTGAAGACCCTCCTCACAGTTCTGGGGCAGAAAAGAATGACTGTGGTTGCTCATGGATTGAAGGACAGGCAAGGAGAGGAGTAAAAATATTTCTCCTTGGATCATACTAGCTTGGATGAACTAAAAACTGCAAAAAATCCCTGAAGCTTGGCACATCACACTCTCCACTTTAGAAATAGAGTGCTACTTGAACAGTGTTAAAAATCAAGTAATAGACTAGGAAAATGATCATAGAAAATTATCATGGTGACAAGGAAGATCAAAACAATCAGAAGAAGATAACAAAATTAAAAGCCCTGCATCAAAAGCCTCCAAGAAAAATCAAAATTTATCTCAGTCCATGAAAGAACTCAAAAGGCATTTTGAAAATCAGGTAAGATAGGTAGAGGAAAATGAGAATAATGCAAAAGAAAGTCCAAAAAGTCAATGAGGAGATGAATGTTTTATAAAGCAAAATTGATCAAATGGAAAAGGAGGAATAAAAATTCACTAAGGAAAATCATTCCTTAAAAATTAACATTGAGCAAAAGTGTACTAATGAATTTATGATAAATCAAGAGACAATAAGACAAAACCAAAAGAATAAACAATGTTCAAGCATTCATGATAAAAAGGTAAGAATTGAATAGAAAATTTGATTTGCTAATACAGAACTCAGAAGTATAAAGGGGTAAGCAGGGAAGAGAAATAATAAAGGGCTTAATAAAGTTTGTCTTTTTATATTCCTATATGGGAGGATGATACTTGTAACTCATAAGAACATTCTTATTATTATGGCAGTTAGAAGGACAGTATGGACAGAGGGCACAGGTGTAAATTGAATATGAAAGGACAACAAAAACGGGTGAGAAGATTGAAGAAGGGAGAAATCAGAAGCAAAACACTTTTGAGGAGGGACAGGGTGAAAGGAGAAAGAATGGAATAAATGGGAGAAATACAATTAGTAGTAGTAATTGTAAAAATAATTTTGAAGCAAGTTTCTTTGATAAATGCCACATTTCTCAAACATATAAGGAACTGAATCATATTTATAAAAAATCCCCCACTGATAAATGATCTCTATATATGAATAGTATTTATGTGAAATAATCAAGTTATAACCACATTGGGGAAAATATTCTAACCCACTTTTGATTGGAAAAATGAAAATTAAAACAATTCTTATATGCTACCTCATACCTATTAGATTAGCTAATAGGACAAAAAAAGAAAATGTTGGAGGGAATGTAAGGAAAATGAGATATTAATGAATTGTTGATAGAATTGTCTACTAATTCAAACATTCTGTAAATCAATTTCAAAATATGCTCAAAGGGATATAAAGCCATGAATAATCTTTCATTTAATGATACCACTATTAGGCATGTATCCCAAAAGATAATTTTTTAAAATAAGAAAAAAAAGACCCTATATTTATTTTAAAAAATTCTTTTCTCATGGTAAAGAATTGGAAGTTGAGGGGGTGCCCATCTACTGGAATAGCTGTGCAAATTGTGATATGTGATTATGATACAATATTATTGTGCTATAAGAACTGATGAATAGGATGTTCTCAGAAAACCTGGAAAGACTTATCTGAGCTCATGCAAAAGTAAAATGCACTGTGTACAAAGGAACAGCAATAATATAAGATGATAAGCTATGAATGACTTTGTTATTTTCAGAAATACAATGATTCAAGACAATTCTAAAGCAGTTATGCTGAAAATTACCATTCATCCTGAGAAAGAGCTGATTGTGTCTGACTATAGATTGAAATGTATGTGCATGTGTATATGTATGTGTATATGCATATACACACATATATGCACACATTAAATCAATACAAAATAATTTTGAATTTCCAAGAGATTCTTTATTCTTGTTTTAAATAAATTCAATGCTATCTAAAAAACAACAATTAACCAAAACAACAACAGCAAAGATTTGCTTTTGCATGCAAATATTGAGAATAGGAAGTAGGGGCTCAGGGGCATCAGTCCTTGTTCTCCTCTCAAACTGGAAAATGCATAGTTTTCATTCACCCTTAACTGCCAGATCCTGCAGAGAATGCCCATGGAAATCTCAAATCCACTTTAAAGATTTGTTTACAAAGCAGAAACCCAAATCAGTTTGTTCCTAGTCATCCAGGCAGGAGGCCATTTTAACCCAAGGCCTAATCCTTTAACAGCCTCATTTTCCAAACTGGAATTTATTTTTGTTTGTTTTCAAAGATTAAGCTTAGTCAATTAAACTTTCTTTTTTCTACCTGAAAGGATTACTGGTATGTACAGGTATTTAGAAGCTCTTCCTATTATGGCTGGGATTAAGTACTGCAGAAGGAAGAAATGAGTGGGAGTTCAATTGATGCCTCTAGGTATGTGTTGTAAATGTGGGTCATGGCTGAAATCCTGGAGAGACTTGGAAATGAGTTCTTAGATGATTCCACTAAGCTGATCATCACCATGAAATAAAACTGGAACATTCCAATGTCCCAGTTCCCTTCTTTCCTCTACTTCTTATTTTTTCCTTGGCTACTGGGAAGGGCTGGTTGTTATTTACTAACTCTTTGTCCCAAATTCTAGAATGGTCAAGTTTACCTGAAAATCATAAATGGAAGAAATTATCTTTATAAGCTGTTTGTAACCAATATAATTTCAATGACACTGTCTTCTAGTATTTTGAGGCCCTTCTGAAAGAAGAGATAACAGGCCAAGAATCTAATTGCTGCCTGGTCTGCCTGTGATTGAGAGCTCATAAATCCAGATATACATACCAATCTAGCTGTATATAGCAAAAGACATAGGTAGACAGATATTCATGGACATCAAAAAGAGAAAATGTGTGATCTAAAAGAAAAAAGAGTGGGGTGGGAACTTACAAATTTTAGAATTGTGAAAATGATTAATGTATTAGTTTTACATTGACATGTAGATTATACAGCAAGTACTGTACTCTGAAGTCACCTGGTACAGCATTAAATTAAAGACATTCTCCATTACCTAAGCACATAAATGAAAGCAACACTAGTAGCTCACAAAAAAAAGAAAGAAAGAAAGAAAAAAAGGAAAGAAAGAAAGAAACAAAAGGAAACCCTGAAATATCTCAAAAATCTTATTTTTGTCTATTTTAAATTGCCTTCAACACATAAGCAGAAGGATTATCTAGAAAAATCAAATGTCTTTTATTATGTGGAGAGATTTTCATTTCCTGCTCCTCTTCTTCCTCCCCTTCTCCTTTTCCTCCTCTGGCTTCTTTTTTTCTCCACTTTCTTTCTTTTTCTGTCATCATCACCACTCTCTATTTCAGTTACCATGTTAGGCACTTTACAATATTTCCTAGGTGCAAGAAAGAATAGATCCAGCCTGTCCTCTTTTCCCCCTCCACATACACACTTAGATCCCTTTGATAAGCTAAAAAAAAGAAGGTTAATAGCTACTGTTGACCAAATATCTATCTATCTATCTATCTATCTATCTATCTATCTATCTATCTATCTATCTGTCTATCTATCTATCTGTAGTTTATTTTTGCAAAACAATCAGGGTTATGTGATTTGCCAAGGATTGTACAGCTATTAAGTCTCAAATGTCTGAAGTTGGATTTGAACTCAGGTTTTCTTGATTCCAGGGCTAGTGCCCTATCCACTGGATTACCTAGCTCTCCCCAAATCAGGGCAAAACAACAACAACAAAAAAGTTCAGATAACACTAATAAACATTCAGCTAAGCTATCATTTCAAAAATAATATAGTACTGAAGGACAATTGTAAAAATATATGGACAGGAGGAATTCTAAGTAGGAATGACCTGACTTCATTTGGTTTCCATTAAACTGTATGTAGACATTTGAGTGATAACACCATATTCTTGGATGTGAATTTTGTTAAAACAATTCAAATATATAGTTATGTATTTTGTGACTTGATGGGTCAGATAGTTTGAAATGATGTCAGAACATGGATTTCTCTGTTCCACATAAGTACACATTGCTTACTAGGTAACTATAAGGCTGGAATGAGAAGACTTTCATAGCATGTGGTGTTAGCTTTAGTAATACCTCTCTCTTACTTATGAATAATAAAATAGAATGGCCAGTTGCACCTCTCTTTTGTTAGTTTCATTTGTTGCTTTCAGGGAAAGGTACTGAATTATCAAAGATTATGAATAAAAACATGGATGGAATTTTCTAATTTCTGTTTGATATGCACTGGACATTTTATTTAGAGAAAACATTTATTTCCCCCCAAAACAAAATTTGCATCTTCAATTTTGGTAAACAAAGGATATTTCCTAGATCACTGAGAGGTGTTAATTAATTTATTTATTTTAAAATTAGTAACACAAAGGCTTTTAGCAAAAAGTCATTTAGTTGATCAAATTGCCCATCTGTAAAACTCAACAGATAGAAAGAATTCCAGAAGGAATAGTGTGTCATAGTGAATTGTTTTGCTTTCTAAATTGTTTCTTTCAAGACTTAACACAGATTGATTTAGAAGGGAGAATAGCCAACATGGCAGAAAAAGACCATGACTCAACTGATCTCTTCCCCAAGCAACTCTGAATATCGTTAAATAATGCAACAAAATAATTCCTGTAATAACAAAGTTCACAAAAGAACAGAGAGAAATGATTTTCAAGAAAAAAAAAGATAGCTTAGAAGTTTAGAAAGCAAAATCAGTTATACTTGGGTACTAGTGTGGTACAATTCAGTGGAGACTATATATCATAGATAGGGCTCTAGCAAATGAGTAGTAGGTCTAGGGAGTAACTGAATCAGCAAAAGTAGATGCTTCTGGAGATCTCAACCCATAGATGGTATAGGAATTGAACATGTTCAGAAAGATGATTACAGGAATCTTTTTACTCTCACTGAAGCAGGATATTGTTGCTTTGCCTGTAATCAGATGTGGGTCAAATACCTGGGTAGCAATCTAAGATTAAGGAAAAATACTAAATCATGAAAACTTGCAATGCCAGTAGAGCAAGGACTCCCATAGGAAAAGAATGCTTATGCTACTTCAAAGAACAGAGAACAAGCCAAGCAAACAATAAAGGTACCTGCTCTTAGATCATGGCACTTAGGAAGAACTAAAAACTTACATTTCCCTAAAAATATCTCTGAAAACAGCTGCACAAAACCCCCTAAAGCCTAGGACAGTATGGCATCAATTTGTAAGCAAAACTCTGTATTAACAAAAAGTTAAAAGTCAAGAAATAGACTGAGAGAATTAACAAACAGAATTTTTGTTTGTTAATTTTCTCAGTCTATTTCTTGACTTTTTTGGAATTTGGAAGAAAAATAAGAGATAATGTAAGAAAAATGGTGTTATTTACATACTTAGTATGTATGTATGCAAGAAACATCAGAGGCAATGTAAGAAAAATGAGTCAAAAGCTTGATAAAGGATACACACAGACACAGATACAGACAGACACACGTGCACACACACACACGCACACACACTCTTGCACTACTGAAAAATAACAAGGAATTAAAATGGTGGAATAAGTAGTGAATCTCTGTAACTGTACAATATTCCCCCCTGGGAAATCATAAAAATAGTGTTCCAAATGCTGAACAAGCTGATTTTAGAATGACCTGGAAAGATTTACACTTACTGATGTTACAAGAAACAAGCAGAAACATGAAAACTTTGTAAACAATAACAGCAAGAATGTGTGATCAAGTATGAAAGACTTGGTTCTTCTCAGTTGTTCAGTCATCCAAAGCAATCCCAATAGACTTTGGAGAGAAAATGCTATCTGCATCCAGCAAAAGAATTATGGAGATTGAATGTAACTCAAAACCTGCTATGTTCACTTCTTTTTTTTATATTTCCTATGGTTTTTCCCTTTTGCTATAATTTTTCCCTCCAAAGATGATTCTTAAAGCAATGTGTATTAAAAATAAATAAATTTAATTAACTAGCAAAAAAGAAAGAAATTAGGGAGGTTAATAGAATTATAGAAAACTTAGATAAGGTAAATTTCTGAAGAAAATTTAATAATGACAGAAAGGAATATACATGTTTTTCACCAGTACAAGGTACCTATACAAAAAACCACCATGTATATGGGCATAAAAACCTCACAATCAAACACAGAAAGGTAAAAATTAATAACTGCTTCCTTTTCAGACTACAACACAATAAATAGTACATTAAATAAACGGCAAAGGAAATATGACTAAAAACCAATTACAAATTAAATAATCCAATTCTGAATAATGAGTGGGTCAAAAACAAATTACAGAAACAATTAATAATTTCATCCAAAAGAATGGCAATAATAAGACAATGCAGTAAAACTTAGGGAATGCAGTCAAAGCAATTTTAGAGGAACTTTTATATCTCTAAATAGTTATATAAATAAAAAAGAGAAAGGAGATTAATGAATGGGGTATGCAACTAAAAAAGCTGAGGAAAGAACAAATTTTAAAACCCAATTACATAACAAACTAGAAATTCTGAAAATTAAAAGAGAGATTTATAAAATTGAAATTATGAAAACTAGTAAGCTGTTTAATAAAACTGAGGGATTTTTTTATGAAAAAAAAGCAAAATTGAGAAACTGTTGGTTAATTTGATTAGAAAAAGGAAGAAAAAGAAGCAAAATTACTTTCAACAAAAAATGAAAAGAGTAAACTTACCACCAAAGAAAAAGAAATTAAAATAACAATTAAGAGCGAATTTGCCCAACTGTATGGCAGCATATATGACAATCTAATAGAAATGGATGAAAATTTACAAAAATATAAATTGCCTAGATTAAAACATTTTAACAACAATTAATTCCAATAATATGTAAACTATTTGGAAAAAGAGGGAAAGGAATCTTGTCAAAATTTCTTCTACAATATTTACTGATACTCAAACTAGGAAGAGCCAAAACAGAAAGAAAATTACAGACTAATCTCCCTAATGAATGTTTTTGTTTGTTTGTTTGTTTGTTTGTTTGTTTTACCAGAACAAAACATCACTTAAGTTTATTTCAGATGTAACAGCAATATCATGTTAAAATTGACAGGTTTAATCCTTAACTGCACCAAGTAATCTCAGCCACTTAAGTATTTTTAAAAAGTTATTCCCTCCCCCAAAATGAGGGAGCTTTTCTTTCCCACTGTCTCACAGTAGTTTCATGTTATTTGTGTGTATGGACAACATATTCTTGTTTCAACTGGTGTCCAAATTGGTGGGAAAACCTGACAGCAATTTTCCTCACAGACAATCTCTATCTGGATGAATGTTATTTGCATAAAATTTTCTTTGCATGCTCTTCCCCCTGGAAACTTTTTTGATTAAGATCCTATATAAATTTGTAACTGTTAAAGCACTAATGGATATTGTTTTTTTTGTGTGTGTGTGTGATTTTCCAATTAATGGGATTCCTCCTTTCTTCCTAAATGCCAGAGGTAATATTTTATTACATACCCAAATAGTTCCATACTGCACACTGCATTTCAGCCTTCTGTTGACCTCACTAAGACATAAGAACCATTTTTCACTTCCTTCTCTCATATTCCTCTCCCTCTCAGTGGACAAATTTGATATCAATATGAATTTCATGACCATTACTGACTTTTACTTCCCCTCAAAACTTTCTATTATGAGAGCTTTCAAATTAAACTGGGGAGCTGGGAGGGGGGAGGGGTAGAGAAAGGAGAGGGAGAAAAAACCATGAAAGTATGTCCCTATAAGAGGTTATCTATATAACTAAACTGGGTTTCTTTCTTTCCCCTTATATATATACTTGTGGTTCACAGTGAGACAGCAAGTATCATATAGTTTGTCAATAACCACTTTTAGGGACATATTCACAGAAGTAATGATGATTCACTGTAAATGCCTAATGAATGTTGATGCAAAAATATTAAATATAATATTAGAAAGAGTTTACAACTTATCAGCAGTATAATACACTATGACCAAGTAGAATTTATACCAGGATTGCACGGCTGCTTCAATATCAGGAAAACATGTACCATAATTAGCCATATCAGTAATAAAATCAAAAGAATACATATAATAATCTCAATAGATGTAGAAAAAGCTTTTGACAAAATACAGCACCCATTCCTATTAAAAGCATTGGTTAGCTAGGTGGTGCAATGGGTAGAACACTAGCCCTGAAGTCAGGAGGAATTGAGTTCAAATTTGACCTCAGACACTTAACACTTCCTAACTGTGTGACCCTGACCAAGTCACTTAACTCAATTGTCTCAGGAAAAATAAGCAAACAAACAAAAAGCACTAGAGAACATAGGAAATAAAAGGAGTTTTCCTTCCAATGATAACCAGCATTTATAACTGCTAATATCCATCAACAAGCATTGTGTGTGATGAAGAGAAGCTGGAAGTATTCCCAATAAGACAAGAATTCCCATTGTCATCACTATTATTCAGTATTGTACTAGAAATGTTGGCTTTATCAATAATGAAAGAAAAAAAATAAATTAAAAGAATTTGAATAAGAAATAGGGACATAAAATATCACACTCTTCATATGGTATGATGATATAGTTAAAGAATCCTAAAGAATCATTCTGAAACTTCTTTGAAACAATTAAGAAGTATAGCAAAGTTGAAGCATTTTTATAAAATAAATCTACACAATCATCAGCATCTCTATATATTTCTGAGAAAGCAAAGCATTAAGAGAGAGAGAAATTCCATTTAAAATAATTGTGGGCAAAATTAAATATTTTGTTATCTCCCTGCCATGTAAAACCTAGGAATTTATGAACACAATTATAAAATAATTCTCTTACAAATATAATCTGATCTAAACAAATGGAAAATATCAATTCTCATGGATAGGACAAGAAAGTATAATAAAAATGACAAGTGTAGCTAAATTGATCTTATTGTTGAAACTGCTAAAAAAGTATTTTATTGAACTAGAAAAATAATACAATTCTTCTGATAGATCAAAATGTAAGAATATCAATGGAATTCTAAAAAAAAAATTCAAAGAATAGTGAGCTGGCAGTACCCAACCAAAAACAATATTATAAAGAAGCAGTCTTCAAAGCTATTTGTCACTGACTAAGAATAGAATGATGGATCAGGGGAATAGATTAGATACTCATGACACAATAATTAATGACTATTATAATCTAGCATTTGATAATCTCTCAAACTGCAGCTTCTGCTATAAGAATTCACTGTTTCACAAATTTGGGGAAAATAATATGTCAGAAACCTGGCATAGACCTACATCTCATACTCCATACCAAAACAAGGTCAAAATGGTTACAAGATTTGGACATAAAGGGTGATACCATAAGCAAATTAGGAGAGCAAAGCATAGTTTCCTTATCAGATCTTTGGAGAAGGGATGGAATTATGACCAAAGAACTAGAAAATATTATGAAATGCAAAATGGAAAATTTTGGTTACATTAATTTAAAATGTTTTTGCACAAACAAATCCAATACAAACAAAATTAAAAGGGAAATACAAACCTGGGGGAAATTTTTTTACAGCAAATTTTTCCGATGAAGTTCTAAAAATTTATGAGTATTTGCAATATCGCAATTTTAAATTGTCAAAAGATATGAACAGACAATGTTCAGATGAAGAAACTAAAGCTATCTATCTTTATATGAAAAATGTTATAAATGACTATTAATTAGAGACATGAGAATTAAAGCAGCTGTGAGGCACCACATTAGCCTCAGCTTGGCTAAAATTAGAGGAAAAATAACGATTGATATTGGAGGATATGTGGAAAAATTAGGACACTAATGCATTGTTGGTGAAGTTGTGAAATGATCCAACAATTCTGGAGAGCAATCTGGAATTATGCCCAAAGGGCTATCATACTGGGTATACCCTTTGATGCAGCAGTGCTATTATTGGGTCTACATTTATAAAAGAGGGAAACAGATCTATATATGCCAAAGGTTATAGCAAGTCTTTTTGCTAGCAAAGAAGTGGAAAATAAATAGATGCTCATCAATTAGGGACTAGCTGAATAGGTTATGGCATATGAAAGTAATGAAATATTACTGTTCTATACAAATAATGAACAAGCTCATTTTAGAATAGACTGGAAAGATTTAATTGAACTGATGCTGAGCAAAACAAGTAAAACCAAAAATACATTGTACACAATTGCAGGAAGATTGTGTGATGGTCAACTATGAAAACCTTGGTTTTTCTCCATGGTTCCATGATTCAAGACAATTATGATAAATTTTGAATAAAAAACCATCTTTATCCAGAGAGATAACTATGGAAACTAAATGCAACCCAACACATGCTATATTCACTTTTATTGTTTTTCTCCTGTTTTTTTTTTCTCTCATGGTTTTTCCCTTTTTGTTCTGATTTTATCTCCCAACATAATCCATAGAGAAATTTGTGTTAAAAATTAAGGTACATGTATCATCAGAAAAAAAAGAAAATAAGAAAGGGAAAAATTATAAAACAGAACAAATTGAATCACTTAATCCTGTAGTATATATGATTCACTGGATAATATACAAAATCCCATCAGTTGTTCTTCAAGATACTATTCTAATAGACAACAAATTATTTACATAAACGGATATATTAAAATATATACAGAACACACATTAAGTAAGTGGAATCAAATGTGTTTTCATACTGATCATGGCACTTGAGCTAAATCTTGACTCACTCACTCACCATCCTCAATCACTAGTAATTATTGATGTTTTACAATCTCTCATCCCATATCCATTTTTTAAAGTGTTGTTGAATTTACCTTTGTATCATTTAACTCCTATTTTCCCCCCCTCTGATACCTTGGTACTATTCCCTTCTCTTATGGATTTTATAGTCACTTTTGGCAAAGCAGACCTCTGGTTTGGGAGAATGTTTTGTAACCCTGCTGCTAATCCTAGTCCTCCTCTGTAAGCCTCTTTCCCACTTCAGTAAATGTCCTTTGATTTCTTCTTTTAATAAAGGTATTAACATCTGTTGAAGTTATCAGAATATTAATATCTTCCAGTGATTTATAGGTATTTATATGTGCAAGAGGCAGTGTTTTATAGTGAATGCAGAGCTGGCCCCCAAGGATATGAATATCTAAATTCAAGTCTGGCGTTTTACATATAATGCTTGTATGATCCTGAGCAAAAGTATTTAACTTAGTGTTCTTGCCAATACTAAAAGATGCACCTAGACTGGTAGGGTCACTCTTCTCATATGGTAGAATCTGATCCAATCTCCAATTTCCCCTCCAAAAAATCATAGATCTAGTCTTTATTTCTATTTATGTGTATATCACAAGCTTTACTGACAAATAGTTATGTAATCATAAAAAAGAGGTTAACATTAAGGAAAAACTTTTAAAAGTTCAATAAACATGTTTTGTGACCACAAATCATACAAATTCAGCCTTTTCTCATTATGCCAAACATTTACCTTAGCAAATGAATTCTGGGGATTGAAGATAATACAACATTCTTTCTGATAGGAACTATTATTAAAAGAAGTTGCATTGGGAGATTTTTGCTTAAACTTGACTAAAGTTTGGATATATGTGAATTAGAATGATAGTGTTGAAAAACTATTTTCAGTTTATAAATATAGAATATACATATATATGTGTGTGTGTATATATATGCTATATATACACACACACATACACATACACATATGTGTATACACAAACATATAATCCCTTTATGCAGGCTCTCATTTAACCATAATAACATGTGTATGAAGAGATTAATGCAATTATTATTCCTCTTATTCAGATGTAAAATTAAAGTTTAGAGAAATTATATTTCTTACTCCAAATCATAATTTTTAAAAAATCATGGAGATTTTTGGGTAGTAAATTCTAAATTTTTACTCTCAAACCAGAGTTCAAGTGACATCTCTGATTCCGACTATGAAAGTCATTTAATCTCAAATTACAATTGTAGATAAGATGCTGAACTCCATTGATAGCTATACTCTTACCTAAAAAATTCCTTAAAACAGTGATATCAAGTCCTTTTGTATAACCTTTGATCCTCATAGTAGCCCCTATAAAGAAGAAGAGGCCCTATACGGGAAAACAATTAGCCACTAAGCAAGTTTTAGAAAGTCCTACGATTCAAGCAACTATGGACTAAATATCTATCATTGTAAGAACCAGATCTCATTCTAGTGCCAAAGGGATCTTTCTTCAGACATGGCTTAGATTGGATGAGCTCTGAAGTTCCTTCAGAAGTCCCTTCCTGTCACTCATTATTAGCAGTTCAACAATCTCTGTAATGTAGTTTATTCCATAGAACAACCCACAGACTGTATTTTTAGCTATGTCTGTATTTTCCCTAGTCGTCCAAAATCAACTCTCATCCTGATACAGGAAGTGGTTGATGAACTATTCTCTAGCTAAGTGAATTTGCTCCTTGACCTTGTCTGTCAGAGATGATAGTCATATTTTTTTTCGGTGATACATCATAAGCATGTCTCATTTCGATGATGTATTACACTTACACATCATTGAAGAGGCAATTTGCTTTGATGATGCACTGACATGCAATAGATCACAACCTAGAGAGAGGGGGAGGAGTCCTCAGGAGATCCATAACTCAAGAAATGTTGCTATCCACAGAAGGATAGGCACAAAATATTAATTTAAATGAGCCTATCAAAATTGTGCTGACCCAACGCTAGTTGCCACATCCACAAATATTTTTTAAAGTTTTATTTAAAATATTTCAGCAGAAGAACTTCCCAATTTAAAAAAAGTATTGCAGCATAAATTTTTATCAAAAATTTTATATCTTTTAACAAACATTTTCACTTAGTTTATTATTTATGAAAAAGAAATATGCTTCTTTCTTCCACTCTAGAATTTTTATGGTAAGCTCTCTGGCTTGTTTTTGCTGTGTCATAGCAAGTAAGACCAATGTATAGAAAATAACAAGGTATAAGGAAAAACATTACCTGACATGGAGTATTTAGACTGTCCTTAAATCCCAACTCTAACATTATTTCTCTACCTGACCTTGGGCAAATACTTAAGCTCTTTGAGTTTTAGCTTCTTCATCTATAAAATGGTGGGATTGAATTCGATGACCACTAGTTTTGTTGTTGTTGTTGTTGTTGTTTGTTTGTTTTTTTCCTCCTTTAGTCTGTGATGCCATTATTACTCTATAATTTGAATTTTAATTGCAATAATAGCAGGGATATCCCGGACTTTATTTAGTCCAAAGAAAGGCCATCCCTCTACTCAGTCTTGACTTTGGGCATATTAGCCAGTTACACACACAATTACTAAGTTGCGCAGCCTAGTATTATGGACCTAGTATCCATACTTGGTGGATGGCTGGGATATTCATATCAGGGACCTGATATCATGTGAAATGGTGGGGATCAATATGTTATTTGTTATTAGTATCTCTGAGAGTTAATATATTATAGGAACTGTTAAAAAACCTCCCAGAGAAATCTGATACTGTTCCTTCCCATTTCTAATGCCCTCTCCTTTGTCCTATGAAGAAATATAAGAGACTGCAAAAGAATGCATGGCTAAAAATAATATTCAGAATACCTTACCATCATGGCTAAAGATCTGTGGAAAATTCATCATGAACTTGTATTGTGGAAGGCAGAAGAGCCATTTTTCTTCTGTTCCTATCCAACAGTTGTTCTTGTTCAGAACTTTTACTTTAGAAAGACTTAAATACTGTTTGATGTTTTCCTCATGCTTCACCTTATATTTTTGTTGAGTTTTATTCTCTTTTCATGTGAAGGAAAAACAGGTAGACACATACATTTTTTTTTAAATTTTTATTTATTTAAAATAAAATAATAGGGTTAACATAGAACAAAGATAATCAAATATGCTGATCCATATGTTGAAAAGCCAGAAATACCAGGAATATGCCAAAGAAAGTTCTTGGGAAAAATGGAAGTGATAACTGCGTGATAAAACTCCAATTAGGGCAAAGAAGTACCCAGGGATTCTTGAGTGAGAGGAATTTTGGACAAATAAAAGATCTCTCTTACTCATGTGGAAAATGTAGGAAGTTCATTGCTCCAAGAAATGGTGAGGAAGTTAATAATTAAATATTAAAAAAGCAAAGCTCCAATACATTCAGGAAATTCATATTTTAAAATCTGCAGCATTTTATTATACAAAAAACAAGAATTTATGGAATGTAACTGAAGCTGAATTTTGATGTCAAGGAGGTTACTGAAGGTTTTCTACCACATATTTTTAAATGCCACTTTTCATGATATAGAAAAATGATTATCTTGGGTGAACCTTGAGTCTGCTTCGATATGTCTTTTCTTATTCCCATAGGACACTTCTTAATCTATTTTGTGTTATAAACTCCTTGGGAATTCTGATGAAGCTTATGGTCTTTTTCTCAGCATAACTTCATATCTATGTATATATCTATATTTCTGCACATATATAGATATATCTATAAAGATCTAAATTTATATAGGTTTTATTTCTCTCCTCTCTCCTCTGCTCTCCCTCCTTTTTCTCTGTCTCTGCCTCATTCTCTTTTTCTCTGTATGTCTCTCTCTCTAAAAATAAGTTCCTTGATGACAGTCTTTATATCCTGATCCCATAGGATAGGGTTTTGCACATATTAAATGCTTATTAGATATTGGATCACTTAATTAAAGGAAGGATTAAAAACATTATCCAGAAGTTAAAGATAAGATAATTCTAAACAACTGTTTAGATTTGAGGTACTCAACTTAGCTCTTTGGATTGAATTTACTAATACTTTAGAATTCATTATTAATATTTATTAATTGTGGAAGGCTTTTTTTTGGTTATTATTCTCTACTTTCTCCACTACCAAATGCAAGATAAATAACAACACAGAAAAAAGGTTGTTCGAGTGAAAACAAATTTAAAAGGTATATTTGTCTCAGACAGGTGATTTAATATACAAAATATTTCTAAGAGGATCTATTCTTTTTATCTTAACACAGCTGGCTTGAATGAAAAATACAAAGCTTTTCCACACACCATTAGGTAGTCTTGTGGGAAAAAAAAGAACAGCTTGCACATGGGGAGGGGTGGGAAGTTTTGTATTTGCCAGTCCGAAGTGTTTCTTAAAACAATGCAATATTTAAAGTTCTATGACAGTGGAATTTATTCCCAAGGCACTTATCAATTCAAATGATTAATTTCTTGCATTTGAATTTCTATGTAAGAAAAACACTGTTTTATCTATTATAATGAGAGAAATGGTTGAAAGTAAAATAGATTTGATAATTTTTTAAATAATTTTATGGAGAATGCATATCAAAACAAAACAAAATTTCACTTTATGATAGATATACTTTTATAAAAAAGTTAAGAATTAGTCAAGCATTATTCCTTTCAAGCAGAAGAAAGGTGAACCAACAAATTGAGAATAATAATTTTATTTTTTTTGTAAATAATGTAAATATGTAAAGAAAGCCATATACACCTAGAGAGAGGGATATGAAATGTGGACCACAACATAACATTTTCATGCTCTCTATTGATATTTGCTTGCATTGTGTTTCCTTTATCAGATTTTTTTTCTTGTAGATATAATTTTTCTTGAACAGCAAGATAAGTGTGGCAATATGTATACATATATTTGACTTGTCGAGTATTTTAACATAATTAACATGTAGTGGACTTTCTGCCATCTAGGGGAGGGGTGGGGACTAAGGGGGAAAAATGTGTAATGGAAAGCTTTGTAAAGGTCAATGTTGAAGAATTACCTATGCATATGTTTTGCAAATGAAAAGCTTTAATAAAGAAAAAAATATTGCTTGTATCCCCTTCCTTCTATAGTTACCATATACTTCAAATCAGATAATAAATTTAGAAATGGAAGGAATCTAAATGTTCATCTAATATAATACTTTAATTTTGTAACTGATGAAACTGAAGCCAAGGAAGATTAGGAGACTGGCCAAAATACAGATATGAACATCACAAATCTTGTTGTTACTGAGAACAATGTTCTTCTGGTTCTGCTCACTTTACTCAATATCAATTCATATCTTTCTGGCTTTCCTGTAATTCAATTTTGGTTGACTTTTCTTAACCCTTAAAGATTGATTGAGAGGCAGAATCATATTCCTTCACTCAAAAATGTTATTATTTTTCATTTAACAAATTGTCACTGACTTTTAAATGATATATCTTAATTACATCTCTTCATTCTAAAGCTCCTTTCTTAGAAAAAAAAAAAAAACAATTGGGCCACTTATGCTAAGCATATTTGTTTCCTTAATTAAAATGAAAACGAAGTGTACCTTTTTGAATTTGTATCCACAGATCTTTCTACAAAGCACATAATTTTTTTTCATTCTTTCATAATTTATGACAGATACATTAATTTTTGTATAATTATCAAAATGATAATAATAATAACAATAATAATGATGAAAATAATGATAAAATGCATGTTAAATTTGTTTTATAAATATCTTATTTGGTCCTCACAACCCAGGTAGGTAGGTGTTTGTGTTTTCAATGTGAATGAAAAGACTTGGTTCTATTTTATAGTGTTTTTCATTGGAAAATTAATCACTGAAAAGTCAGTTATAAAGTAACACTTGTTTCCCCTTTAGCATATAAGTGTCTTGAAGCCTGGGGATGATTTAATTTTATCTTTCATCATCAAGGATTAGTATAATGATTAGCATAAAAACTACAGTCAGATAAGTCTTTGGTTCAATTCTGGCTTTTGACACAAAATGCCTACGTAACCTAAATTACCAAAAAAAAAAAAAATAGCTTTTCAAATCCTCAAGAAACTCTCTAAATCTGTAAAAAAAAAAATGTGTTTGTTTTTTTTTTAGGGTTCAGTACTCTCCACTGAAAAAGAGAATTTCTTTCCTGAGACAATGTATGGATTTCAGGATTTGGATTCTAGAAGGCTTATCTCAGGCATTTAACTGGCTGTGTGACAAAGTAAATTACTGTATATCATTGTCTGCATCTGGAAAAGGGAGTTAATTACAGTACCTTACATACAGGATTGTTGTAAGGATCACTTTAGTTGAAATATCTCAGATGCTCTGTAAACCTTAAAATTCTATTTAAATGATAATGATAACAATTATTGTTATTTTTAGTAGTAGTAATAGTATTTACTCTGCCAATAAAGTCACAAGTTTGAGTAACAAAAAACTTACTTAGATACATTGGTTGAAATGATTGATTTAAACAAAACAAAACAATAGTTGCTGTTAATTTGTCAAATTATCAGAGCTCTGCCAAATGGGAAGAGATGAAGAAACTACTGAAAATAATAAAGAGAACCTTTCATTTGTAATCAGTTTCTAGAACAAAATTGCATAATTGGAGAGGGTACATGACACGGGAGATATACTGTTTCTCAAAAAAATGTCATGAAGTTCCTAAAATATATATGGCAGGGATTGCTGATTGATGACAGGATGGTAGCTGCTTGTAGCTAAGCCCCCCTTTATCTTTTGTGTAGAATTGGGATTCCCCAAGAATAGCACTATACAATGATATGCAGTCTGCTGAGACAGCCCATGTATCTTTGCCTCACCCTTTCTCATTTCTCTGGCTTGAGGGCAACAATAAATACTATGATTAGAATTGTGTGTGAAATATGAACCTGGGGAGGTGAAAACAGAAGACTAGCAGAGGTGGGAAAATGCCTATTAAGGTTGTTCTCTCCAGAATGTTCAGTGTGTGACAGCTTAACTTATGGAATCTCAACTTTCTGACTGCTCCTGCACTTGCTGAAACATTTCATACATACTAAATGAAGAGATGATTCTTATTACACCTGAAAATATGTGATTCTTGGTAAAGAATATCAGCTGGAAAATTCTGCTTCTTAACACACATCAAGGTAGAAAATTGGAATGTAACTGTGAAATACGCCTAATGATTCATTAGATTTCCCCTTGATGGTAAAAATGTTTTCAAATTTTCAAAATCTTTAAAATTTCAAAATTAAATATTATTTTTCTCCAACTAT
>JAJPUD010017227.1:0-31840 GCA_023553655.1 Myrmecobius fasciatus | reverse complement strand
TTCCGTTTGGTACTGGCTAAGAAATAGAGCAGTCGATCAGTAGCACAGGATAGGTTATAAGGACAACCTAGGCAATTACGGTAGTTACGTTTGATAAACCCAAAGACCCCAGTTTTTGGGATAAGCACTCACTATTCGGCAAAAACTGCTGGGAAAATTGGAAACTAGTGTGGAAGAAGTTAGGGCTTGACCCACATGGAAGACCACATACCAAGATAAGATCTAAATGGGTTCATGAGCTAGACATAAAGAGTGATATTGTAAGCAAATTAGAGTGACGTAGTATAGTTTACCTCTCAGACCTGTGGAGATGGAATAAATTTATGTCCAAAAAAGATCTGCAACTCTTAATTGAACACCAGATAGATAATTTTGATTATGTTAAGTTAAAAAGTTTCTGTACAAACAAAATTAATGCAGACAAGATTAGGAGGGAAGCATCAAATTGGGAAATCATCTTTACATTTAAGGGTTCTGATAAAGGCCTCATTTCTAAAATATGTAGAGAATTGTCTCATATTTATAAGAATTCAAGCTACTCTTCAATAGATAAATTGTCAAGAGATATGAACAATTTTCAGATGATGAAACTAAAACCATCTCTAGTCATATGAAAAGTTGCTCCAAATCACTATTGATCAGAGAAATGCAAATTAAGACAACTCTGAGGTACCACTACACACCTGTCAGATTGGCTAAAATGACAGGAAAAGATAACGATGAATCCTGGAGGGGATGTGGGAAATCTGGGACTCTTATACATTGTTGGTGGAAATGTGACTAGATCCAACCATTCTGGAAAGCAATTTGGAGCTATGCGCAAAAAGTTACCAAACTGTGCATACCCTTTGACCCAGCAGTGTTTCTATTGGGCCTATATCCCAAAGAGATCTTAGAGGAAGGAAAGGGACTCACATGTGCAAGAATGTTTGTGGCAGCTCTTTTTTGTAGTGGCTAGAAACTGCAAACTGAATGGATACCCATCAATTGGAGAGTGGCTGAATAAATTATGGTATATGAATGTTATGGAATATTATTGATCTGTAAGAAACGACCAGCAGGATGATTTCAGAGAGGCCTGGAGAGACTTACATGAAATGATGCTGAATGAAATCAGGAGAACCAGGAGAACATTATACACGGCAACAACAATATTACATGATGATCAACTCTCATGGGCATGGCTCTCTGTGACAAAGAATTGTCTCAAACCAGTTCCAATTGTTCAGTGAAGAATCCCTCCCAGAGAGAGGGATATGAAATATGGACTACAACATAACATTTTCATGCTCTTTATTGATGTTTGCTTGCATTGTGTTTCTTTTTTCTGATTTTTTTTCCTTGTAGATAGGATTTTTCTTGCACAACAACTTGTCAAGTATTTTAACATTATTAACATGTAGTGGACTTCCTGCCATCTAGGGGAAGGGAAGGGACTGGGGGTAAAATTTGTAACAAAAAGCTTTGTAAAGATCAATGCTGAGGAACTTCTCATACATATGTTATGCAAATAAAAAGCTTTAATAAAAAAAAGTTATCAAAATGTAGGTACCCTTTGATACAGCAGTGTTTCTACTGGGTTTATATCCCATAATGGTTCTAAAGGAGAGAAAGGGTCTCACATGTGTAAAAGTGTTTGTGGCATCCCTTTTTGTGGTGGCAAGAAACTGGAAACAAAGTGGATGTCCATCAGTTGGAGAATAGTTGAACAATTTGTGGTATATGAATGTTATGGAATATTATTTTTCTATAAGAAACAATCAGCAAGATGATTTCAGAGAGGCCTGAAGAGACTTAAATGAACTGATGCTAAGTGAAATGAGCAGAACCAGGAGATCATTGTGCATGGCAACAACAAGGTTATATGATGATCAATTCTGAGGCACATGGCTCTTTTCAACAATGAGATTATTGAGTCCAGTTTCACTGATTTTGTGATGAAGAGAGCCATCTTCACCCATAGAGAGGACTGTGGAAACTGAGTGTGGATCACAACATAACATTTTCACTCTTTTTGTTGGTTTTTGCTTGGATTTTATTTTCTTTCTTATTTTTTCTTCCTTTTTGATTTTATTTTCTTGTGTAGCAAGATAATTGTATATGTATGCCTTTATTGGATTTAACATATATTTTACCATCTTTAACATATATTGGTTCACTTATCACTTTGCAACAGTTAAGGTTGAAAAATTATCCATGCATAGGTTTTGAAAATAAAAAGTTTTAATTAAAAAAGCCACCATTCATTCTTATCTCTCAGGCTTCAGTATGCTCCTTTCTACAGAAGTGTACTTTACTTATTATTTGGTATATTTGGTACTATAAGAAATGGGGGTAGAAACTCCTGTTATCACCCACTAGGAAATTTGGGCTTTATTTACAAATCAAAGAGAGATCATTCTATATACCATATAAGTTGGTGTTTATCTTGCTATATAACAAAGTTTATTTATGAGCTAGGAACATTGCCCTTCTTCTCTCCACTCCTTTTCACAAGTTTGTCTTAAAGTTTATATTAATCAAAGCTGCTTGAATGAAATGCTCTGATAAAATTCCAATATTTCAGAGATGATTGGTGGTGCAATGGATAGAGCACCAGCCCTGAAATCAGGAGGACCTGAGTTCAAATCTGGCCTCAGACACTTAACACTTCCTAGCTGTGTGACTCTGGGCAAGTCACTTAGCTCCATTTTTCTCAGAAAAAAAGATTTCAGAGTTGATTGGTGTGGAAGTTAATTGTTATTTCAACAAAAAAAAATCCAAACATATGTCTTCATTTTAAATTAATACTCCTGACAAATCTTAATTGAACTTGAGAATGAAACTCTCTTTATATACTATGAAGAAATTCATATAATATGAGGAAACTATGAAACCTTGTTGAAACTTGCTATAATAAGCAAAAAGGAGCCTAGGATGAATTTGATATGACTTATTCTTTTAAAGCATGGGTATTGAATGTTGGAAAATCAAATCTTGACAATTTGAATTGCACACCAAGATCCAAAGGATATTTCAAATGTTAGAATGAAAATAACCAAATCTACCATTTCAGAGAGGCATCACAGGGTTTATTTGTGTTTCAAAACATATACTTCTTTTTCTTATGAGATTATTCATTTTTTTACCCATCATGGATAAGATTAAAGCACATGGATTCAATTCAATAAGCTGTTTATTATCTTCAAAAACCTCTTTTTTAACTTTAGGATTAATCTTTTTACGATAATGAAGGGCTATGTTTTAACATATTTCCTGTTATTTTAGAAATAACTAGTGTGTATGGATTATGAGGATCTAAAAGGAGAGAGGTCAGTAAAACACTACCATGTCATTTACTTCTTCCCCTACCACACAGCAGCAAGGAAAGTTTGGAAAGGGTGCTTGTAATTATAGTGAACTATTCTTTGCCAATCTAACCTTTTTCTACAACATATAACACTTAAATCTCATTCATTGCAGGATATAGAAAGTGTTTTTCAATAGATTATAATGGGGAATAAATAGGTACCTTGGGTTCCCTGAGTGTAGAAGAGTCTTAGTGAGCATATTATGGATAAGAGAACAAAGCAATGATTTAATCAGATGAGACAGATTATATTGTTTGTTCTTCCTTGAATTGAAAGTCAATATTCTTAATCCCTATTGATAATAGTTATAACTAGAAAAATCAAGCATGGGTTATGAAAATTTACTTATCTGATAAACCCATGAGTATTAAACAAAATATTTTGTATCATTAGAATAGATGCGGAATAAGCAGGCACAAGAAAAATGTTGATCCATGGAATTAAATTATTGAGCATGAAAAGAACATGGCAGAGGAGAGGGAGAATTGAAATCTGATACAATTATGCTATTACCACATTTGAACATTTTGGTATTGTAGCATAATTTATCTGAACCTGAGTTTCTTTTTTGTAAAATGAGTATAACATGAATTTCAGTATCATGTTATTGGTTTTGTTATTGTTAGGGCAAAAGGTAAAACTAGATGGGGAAGTATTTTGAAGAGTTAAAAAATATTCTCTAAATATACTTCATGACTAACACAAATATTGGGAATCACTTACATTTCAATGCGTGTCAATGTATTTGTATTATATGTATATATTTACATATATATTTCTTAATCAGGATTGAACATTACTAGATCTGACGAATCTAACTTCATATAGTGTGTTATTTGTGGATTGGTTGCCCACTCATTAACCATATTTTAATTATTATTTCCTATCAAGAACTGAAATCTAATAATACTAAGAAGCATAGTAGACCCAGATCCTCTGGAAGGAGGACACTATATGAAGTAATGAAATAGGCACTCCCCTGCAATGATATTTACCATAATCCATCCATGCCCTTAAGCCACATGTGATTCTATGTGCTCTTAAAAATTCTCCAATATACTGGAAACCATGCTTTTAACATCATATGTATGATAACAGAAGAAAAGACTACAATAGGATTGGAAATACAAACAAAATGTTAAAAATTCATCGATCCTAAAAGCATTTGCATCTTACTAAAAAAATTACATCCACATAGCCTATAAATATGTTGTAATTTGAAGCAGAATAGTCCACTAACAACTTTGTGGGATGAAGAAAACAGAAAAAAAAAGTAAAGAAAAAGTTTTCTTAGAGGTTAACACAAGTTCTGCTTAAGTACACAAATGATTCAAAGGGACTAGTGAGAAGAGAGTTCATTCCACACATGACATAGTCTTTTCAAAGACAGAGAGAAGGAAGATGGAATTCAGAGTTCAGAAAAGAGCTAGTACATCAATTGGAACATGCAGTGAATGTGTGAAGAGGAATAATGTGAATTAAGCTTGAAAAGGCAAATGGAACCCATATTGTGAAGGATCTTAAATGTCAGACATATGAATTAGAGGGAAGGGAATGTAATAAGGGAATCATATGGTCACACCTTTATATTAGGAAGATTATTTTGCTCACTCTGTAGAGGGAGAAATAAGTCTACAATTTAAAAGTATGATTGTGATTTGAAGACACAAATTATGCAAAATAGGCAATAAAAAACAAACAACATGCCTTATTGGATTGATAGAAATTATCAAGGGAAATGTGTTTCTTTTGATTCAGTTGTCCAGATAATTACTTATGTTTGTTTCTATTTTTTTTACATAAATAGATACAACCATACAATTATAGGAACAAATTAGTGTCACTGAGACAAAGCGCTCACTTGTAACTAGATGATGTTCCTAATTACATAGTAATAATGTTAAGATAATGAAATATAATACTAAATTTCATACCTTATTTGTCAAATTGTTGGTTATGATTTTGACTTAAATACAAGAGCAATCTTGATTGGTTAGTCTATGAACAAATTTATCTTTGTCAAAAATATGGACCAGCCATAAAATAATCAAGAATAAATTTGGCAAAGTAAATTGTTTCTTATGAAATATTTCCTTCTCCCAAGTTGACTCCCACATGAATACTTGCTGAAAGTTTTAAAAATCTAATTTAAATATTTGGTAAGCATCCTTGATCATTTATTCTAAAGAATGAGCATGTGAATTACTCCAACCAGAAAAAAATGCACTTCAGAGACTGATCAGGCTTAGGGCTGCTTTAAAAATCCTTGTACTAATTTAATAAATCATTATAACAAAAAATTGCATCATTCAAGAATAGAATAGTTAGGTTAGTAGCTTCCTAAATTCTATAGTTTATATAGCTTTCCAATAAAGAAAAATACAAACAGTAATTAAAAATCTGTTTGAAAAGACAATTGTATTTTAGTTTTTTATGAAACATAATAGACAGGTTATGTATAGATTATGATATTGCAATAACTATCCTACATAACACATATAGGGATGACATAACTGTAAATGATGATATTTGCATCTGGGGTATGTAGCAAAGGAAAACAATACAAAAATAAAAACAAAACCTTGGGCCAAATAGCAGCAAATGTGCATTGAAGAAAGTGACATAGATTGGCAGTTGGAGCCATCCTATGAAGGAAAAAAAAATATCTAGTAATTTGCTATTTTAACCAATCACTCTTGCTTACTATGTGATGACTTCTGTTGTTTTTGAATGGATAAAAGATAGTAAATAATAGTAAGTGATTTCTTTATTTAAAAATTTTGAAAGCTTTTTATTTTTTAAATTATATGCATGGAAATTTTTGACATAGACCTTTGCATAGCCTTGTGTTACAAGTTACACTCACCCCCCTCCTCTAGATAGCAACCAATCCAATATATATTACACATGTTAAAATATATATTAAATCCAATATATGTAAATATTTATACAATTATCTTGTTGCATAAGAAAAATCAGATCTAAAAGAAAAAAAATGATTATGAAAATAAAAAGCAAGTGAACAACAACAAAGAGTGAAAAGGTTATATTGTGATCCATAATCAATTTCCACAGTCCTCTCTCTGGGAGTAGATGACTTTGTTCATTACAAGAAAATTGGTACTGGCTGGCTTCAGTAATCTCATTCATTGTTGGAAAGAGTCATATTCATCAGAATTGATTGTCATATAATCTTTCTGTTGTGTACAGTGACCTCATTTTACTTAATATCAGTTCATATTAGTCTCTCTAAGTCTCTCTAAAATCATCCTCCTGATCTTTTTTATAGAATAATAATATTCCATAGAATTTATATACCATTACTTGTTCAGCCATTCTCAAAGTGATAGACATCCATTCAGTTTCCAGTTTCTTGCCACCACAAAAAGGGCTGCCACAAACACTGTTACACATGTCATCTCTTTCCCTCCTTTAAGATTTCTTTGGGATACAAGCCCTGTAGAAACACTGCTGGATCAAAGGGTAAGCACACTTTTTGAGCATAGCTCCAAATTGCTCTCCAGAATGGTTGGATCTGTTCATAGTTCCACCAACAATGTAACAGTGTTCCACTTTTCCCACATCCCTTCCAACATTCATCATTATCTTTTCCAGTCATTTTAGCCAATCTGAGAGGTGTGTAGTGATATCACAGAGTTGCCTTAATTTGAATTTCTTTGATCAATAGTGATTTAGAGCACCTTTTCATATAACTAGAAATTGTTTTAATTTCTTCACCTGAAAATTGTTCTGACCATTTATCAATTGGAGAATGGTTTGAATTTTTATTAATTTAAATCACTTCTCTATATATTTTAGAAATGAGGGCCTTATCAGAACCCTTAAATGTTAAAAATCATTTCCCAATTTATTGCTTCCATCCTAATCTTGTCTGCATTAGTTTTGTCTGTACAAGAACTTTTAAACATAATATAATCAAAATAATGTATTTGGTGTTCAATTATGTGTTCCAGTTGTTCTTTGGTCACAAATTCATTTCTTCTCCACAGAGAAGAGGTAAACTATCATATATTCTTCTAATTTGCATATAACATCACTTTTTATCTAAGTTATAAGCTCATTTTGACTTGTCTTGGTATATGGTGTGAGTCAATGCCTAGTTTTTGCCATACTAGTTTCCAATTTTCCCAGTAGTTTTTGTCAAATAGTGAGTTCTTATGCCAAAAGATGAGGTGTTTGGATTTAGTTACTGATATAGTCAATTATACTAATTGTTTTCCTAATATTGAACCAGCCCTGAATTCCTGGTATCAATTCTACTTTGTCATAGTGTATTATCCTGAGGATGACTTTCTATAATCTTATTGCTAATATTTTGTTTATGAATTTTGCATCAATATTTACTAGGGAAATTGGTCCAAAACTTTCTTTCTCTGTTTTCACCCGACCTGGTTTGCTTATCAGCACCATATCTCTGTCATAAAATAAATTTGATAGTACTACTTCTTTCCCTATTTTTTAAATAGTTCATGTAGTATTAATATTCATTGTTATTTGAATGTTTTGTAGAATTCACATGTAAATCCATCTGGCCTTGGGGAATTTTCTTAGAGAGCTGATTAATAGTATGTTTTATTTCTTTTTCTAAAATAGGATTATTAAAATAATTTATTTCCTCTTCTGTTAATCTGGGCAAGCTATATTTGGATAGATATTCCTCCATTTCACTTAGATTATCAAATTTGTTGATATATAGTTAGGCAAAATAACTCCCAATTATTGCCCAATTATTTCTTCATTAGTGGAAAATTTCCCTTTTCATTTTTGAGATTAAGAATTAGATTTTCTTCTTTCCTCTTCTAATCAAATTAACTAAAGCTTTATCTATTTTGTTGGCTTTTTCTTAAAACCAACTCTTAGCTTTATTAATTAATTTAATATTTTTATTTTCAATTTTATTAAATTTGCCTTTTATATTAAGAATTTCAAATTTGGTATTTAATTGAGAGTTTTAAATTTTTTCTAGCTATTTTTAGTTGTAAACTCAATTCATTGAAGTTCTCTTTCTCTACTTTATGTAAGTAAAAATCTAGTGATACAAAATTTCCCCTAATAACTCCTTTGGTTGCATCTCATAACATTTGGCATGTTTTCTCATTCTTGTCATTCTCTGGATGAAGTTATTGATCATGTCTATGATTTTTTGTTTTACCCATTCATTCTGTAGCATTAGATTTTTTAGTTTCCCATTATTTTTTGGTCAATTTTGCCCTTGCTTTTCATTGCATGTGATTTTTATTGCATCATGATGCAAAAAAATGCATTTACTATTTCTTCCTTTCTGCAATTGGTCAATTTCGTATAGGTTCCATTTACCACTGAGAAAAAAATAAACTCCTTTCTGTCTCCATTGAATTTCCTCCAAAGATACATTATACCTAACTTTTCTAATGTTCTGATTATCTCCTTAATATATCTTTTATTTATTTTGTGGTTTGATTTATTTATTTCTGTGAGAGCAAGTTTGAGATTCCCTACTAGTAGAAATGTTTTGTCTGTTTCTTCTTGCATCTCTCTTAACTTTTTTTTCTAGGAAATTGGTTGCTATACTACTTGGTGCATAAATATTTAGTATTGATATTGCTTCATTATCTATGGTACCTTTAGCAAATTATAGATTCCTTCCTTAACTCTTTTAACAAGATCTATCCTTGCTTTATCTTGATGTGATAGGGATAGTTACCCCTGCTCTTTTACTTCACCTGAAGCATAATAGATCCTGCTCTGACCCTTTATCTTCACTCTGTATGTATCAGCCTGCTTGAAATGTGTTTCTTGCAAACAACATATTGTAGGATTCTGGCTTTTAATCCAGTCTGATGCTTCCATTTTATGCGAGAATCCATTCCATCCACCTTTACAGTTAAAATAACTAATTCTGTATTTCCTGCCATCTTATTTACCTTGTGCTTTTTTCTTTCCTTTTCCCCTACTCTCTGCCCCAGTATTTTGCTTCTGATCACCACTTTCCTCAGATAGCCCTTTCTCTTTAGAATCCTGCCCCCTTTCTTAAACCTTTCCTTTTCTACTTCTGTTTTCCCTTCTATTAGCCATCCCTTCTTTTTTCCCTTTTTCCTTCCCACTTTCCTGTAAGATGAGACAAGTTTCCCTGTGAAACCAAATATGTCTGATATTCTCTCATTGAGCCAAATCTGGTGAGAATAACTTTCACACAATGGTCATCCTGATTTCTTCTTTCCCTCAATTATAAAAGCTCTTCTTTGCCTCTTTGTGAGATGTAAATTCCCTTTTAAACCTCCTTTTTCCCTCTTTTTCCAATACAATCCCCTTTCTACTTCTAGTTTCTTTTTTCATATTATCATAATAAAATCAAATTATACCTGCACTCTCTAAGTATACCCATAACAGAAATATAGTTCTCAAGAGTTCTTTCCTTTATACCTTTTTATGCTTTTCTTGAGTTCTCTTTGGAGATCCAAGTTTTGTTTTTGTTTTTGTTTTTTTCAGCTCTGGTATTTTTATGAGAAATAGATGAAATTTATCTGTATCATTGAATGTCCATCTTCTTCCCTGAAAGGTCATGCTCATTTTAGCTGGATAGCTTATTCTTGACTGTAATACAAGTCCCTTTGCCTTTTTGGTTTATCAGATTTCAAGCCCTTTGATCTTTAAAGTGGAAAGTGTTAGGTCTTGAGTAATCCCAATTGTGGCTTCTGGGTATTTAAATTGTGTCTTTCTGGCTGCTTGCAATATTTTTTCATTGGTCCAATAATTCTGAAATTTATCCACGGTATTGCTTGGAGTTTTCATTTTGGGGTCTCTTTAAGGAGTTGATTGGTGAATTATTTTAATGGCTCTTTTGCCTTCTGATTCTGAGACATCAGGAATGTTTTCCTTTATGATTTCCTGTATTATAATGTCTAGGTTCTTTTTTTCATCATGGCTTTCAGTAAATCCAATAATCCTTAAATTGTCTTTACTAGATTTATTTTCTTGATCAGCTGTTTTTCCTAGGAGGCATTTCATATTTCTTTCATTTTTTTTGTTTTGTTTGACTGATTCTTGAGGGCTTATGAAATCATTCACTTCCATTTTTTCAATTATAATTTTTAGTGTATTATTTTTTTTCAGTTAACTTTTTAGCTCCTTTTGTATTTGGCCAATTAAATTGTTTTATTCATTGCATTTTTTCCAATTTCATTAATTCTGTTTTTCAACAAGTTGATATCTTTTTCATATCTGTTCTGTAAGGAATTATGTGTTTTTTTTCCATTTCATTAAATCTATTTTTTAGGGTGATATATGTATTTCCCATTTATTCAAATCTATTTTAAGGAGTTTTCTTCAGATAAGTTCTGTTTTTCCTTTTCCATACCTCTTGCAAAGGTTTCATTTCCTTTCCCCATTTTTCTTCTAACTCTCTTTTAATATCCTTCTTGAAATCGTCAAAGAAAGTCTTGTGAAATGGGGAGCAGCACCTATCTCCTTTTGGGACTTCATCAGAAGTTGATTGGCCTTTGGGAACCTTAGAATGTGAGGTCTGTTCTCTCTCTCCATAAAAGTTGTATATGTTCTGACTTATTTTTGCTTTTTTTTCATCTTTTAAGGGTTGAGATCTGCTTTTGAGGCAAAAGAGCTACAGCTGCTTTAGTTTGCTCTGGAGGCGGTGTTTCTGACTGATTTCTGGTGCTGGATGATCATGAACAGGTGCTGAGTTCTTCTGGGGCTCAGTGGCTTACAATTTGCTTTTTGTATTCACTTTTGGGTATTTTACAACAAATCTACTAACACCTGCTTACAACGAGAACAGAATAGTCTAAGAACCTCATAGAAGATTTCCAGTGATTGAAAACTGCAACACTATGAATCCCCTCCCCTGACTCCTTGTGCTGCAGTCTGGGCTTGGCAGAGTATCCCATTGCCCATTTAAAACAGACCTGTTCTGAAGTTCTTTCAAGATATCATCTTCTGAGAAAGTGTTGTACTCCAGATATTTGTCATTTCTATCACTCCAAAATCAATTTAAAGGTTTAATCTACTATTGGTTTGAGAGAAGGTCAGAGGATATCATAGAAAGTTGTGTCTGCTCTCCAGCATCTTGACTCTGCCCTCCCACCCCCAGTAAGTGATTTATAAATTTAATTGATTGTAGCAGAGTCCCTTTGGCCTGAACTTATCATAATTTGCTGGGCTGGATTTCAGTTTATTCTTATTTTATAAATATATAGAGTCTAAATTACATTCTATATAGAAGATGCTCAATGTCTTTTAATGATAATGAAGATTTTTTTTTAAAGTGCTAAACTCAGGAGCTCTTTAAGATCTTTTAAAAATATATTTGCCTTTTAATTTTTGGAAAAAACAAGCATTTTCATAATGAGTATAATTTTTAAAAAGCTAATTGCACATGAAACTGAAAATCTCTCAACTTAATATTCCTTCTAAATATATAATATTAAATATGTAATGTGAGAAGATGAATGGGTAGAGGGGTGGATTTAAATTTATTCTATACATACTTCTATCTGTTCTTTCTTTGAAAATAGAATCTTTATTAATATATCTTTTCTACTTAATTTAATTATTCATAATACTCAAAATGATTAATTTAGTTAACAATTTTTGAAACAATATTGCTATTGCTGTATACAATATTTTCTTGTTTTTGCTCATTTCATAAGTCTTTCAGTGTGTTCTATAATTTCTTATATTGTCACTTGTACATTTATATTATCTTTATATAGTTCATTAAATTCTGATTCAGATAGCAAATTTCTTAGAATCATTGATCATAAGATTCAGTTTGGAACAGAATTATGTAATTTTAAGTCATGTATTTTTCAGATTTTGATTTATATGTTTTAACATAATTCTGTGTCAGAATTTTGAAAAAAACATTGCCCAAATTCTGGCAAACTCAACTGAATCCACTGAAAAAAAAATCAACTGAACCTTACAGCCCCTAGAATGTTCTATATTTGTAGTAGGAGTCAAATAAATCCAGCTGTGGGGAGGAATATTCTGAGAAGATGGCTGAGTAGATCAGAAAATTAGAAGTTCTCCAGATTTCCCCCAGAAACAAAACAAAATTGCTCTTCAGGGTGAACATAGAAAGATGAAAAACAAGATTATAAAAAGAAAATTGATTGACTAGAAAAGGAGATCTAGAGTCTTAAAAAAGAAAATAACTTGAAAATTAGAATTGGGCAAGTGGAAGCCAATGAAGCTATGAGAAATGAAGAAATAACAAAAGAAAATATAAAGAATCATAAAAATAGAAGATAATGGGGAACGTAACATAAACAACAGATTTGGAAAATAGATCATGTAGAGAAATCATAAGAATAATAGGATTACCTGAAAAAAAAAAAGAATGATGAACAATATGTGTCATTTGTTCATTCATCCCTCAGAACCGTGGCTTTATCTTCAGTGAATGCCCTCAAACTTGTCCTTCAGGAGATGTCTCTCTTTCTCTTCTTCTTTTCTGCCTTTTCTTCATTCACTCTTCTCTCCTCTCTTCTTCTTTCAAGTCCTTTCATCTGTTCTGTTCTTTACTTTTCTATTATGTTCTCTCTGTCTTTGCGTGTGTGTCTTTCTGTCTCTGTCTCTGTGTCTGTCTGTCCCTGTCTGTCTCTGTCTTTCTGTATGTGTGTGTGTGTGTCTTTCAATGGAATTTTGATAAAGAAGAAAAATGACTGAAGCATCACCTAACATACTAGATAGAATATCCACTAAACTCTTTAAATCATTTAGTGTCCAGTTACAGATTCACTGATACTTCTCTACTCTGAGAAATGTATAATAGCATATAAAAACAACATTAGTACAGATAGTAAGTATAATTAGAATACAGGGCTTGGAATCAGGAAGACTCAGTTTCCTGAGTTCAAACATGCTCTCAGAAATTTACTCTGTGTGACTCTAGGCAAGTCACTTAATGCTATTTGCCTCAGTTTCCTTATGTATAAAATCAACTGGAAAAGGTAATGACAAACTATTCCAGTGTCTTTTATCAGAAACCCCTGAAGGGATCAGAAATAGACAAGAGATGATAGTAAGAAAAGGCAAATTTTATTTTTCTAAGTTCAAAACTCTACCTGCTAATAGCAGGAATTAAAAGACAATTTCTTTTTCTTTCCCTATGTATCTTACCTATTGTAAAATCCCTCACATCTTCATTTGAGCACGTGAAATGAATGCAAAACAGTAATACATAAATAAACTAAATTTTTATCCTAATAATAGCTTTCAGAGATTAGCAAGATTGAAATTAATGAATAAATATATTAATGAATGAATGAGAAGGAATTTATCAAACACTATGTTCAGAACTTGTACTAAATAAAGGAATCAAAAATAATAGAAAACCATGAAACTCTCTGCTCTCCAGGAAATAATATTCTAATAGAGGGAGCACAGGATGACTACCTACCCACTCCATCTATTTCTTCAGTCTCCATTTTCTTCAGCATTTTTATGCCATTGACTCCCACAAGGTACCTCCTCACTTTGTACTTCCTTTTCTTTCTTTTCCTTAGAAAAAGGAGGGCCTGAATTTTCAATCAGCCTCATAGCCTGACAAAGATTCAAGCAGAAAAGCACTGGTGAACTCTAGTTACAATACCTATTATTTAGAGAGTTTTGAGTTTTTCAAAATACTTACATATATATTATCTTCTTTGATTTAAAAAAAACTCAGCAATGTGTTTGTTGTTGTTCATTCATTATCTTAGTACAGTCTACTTCCTTGTGACCTCATTAGGGGTTTTCTTAGTAAAGATATTAAAGTGGATTACCATTTCCTCATTTTAAATTGGGGAACTGGAGCAAAGAGGGATAAAAGTGACTTTTTCAGTGTACTAAGTGTCTTAGGCCAGATTTGAACTCATGAACAGTAGTTTCATGACTCCAGGCCCAGCACTCTATTCATTGTGCCACATAGTTACATTCTTATTTTTATTTATTCCTCTTATTATTAATTTTTAGTTTATATGTGAGAAAACTGATGCTGGTTGTTTAAATGTTTATCTCAGTATCTGGGGAAGAATTCAATCCTCCTTATCCCTACTCAATTACTTACCCTCTATGCAATGAGGAAAATGCCTATGCACTTTCTGATCTCTTTTGATCTTCTTCTGCTTGGTCATTAGAATTATTAGACATTAAGATTTTAAGTTTTCTTTTTCTTCCATTTATACTATTGTAATAATTGTGAATACTTTTTCTTGGTGTAATTTTATATGTGTTTTAATAGTTGTTGGTTTTCTGATTTTTTTTCTTAATGTAGTAAACAAACAAAATCTCAAGAGATACAAGTCAAATTAATATAAAGACAGAAACATATTGGGCTAGTAAGATGTTTTTAATTTGGCCAGAAAATAAAAATTAAAATTAAAATTAATAAAGTCATACTTTTAATTTGACAAGAAATATAGAAAATGAGCCATCAAAGCTACACTTGTGGGCAAAAGTCTGAGAATTATACTAAATCTCTCTTGTGATCAAAGAATTTAGGTCTGCAAAAAATTTCCAAAGAGTGCGCCTTAGCTTCCCCTTATTCACATTCACTAATCACAACCATTTCCATGGTCTTTTTGAGTTGCTTTTCAGAGACATCTTGACTATTCCTTCTCTCCCTTTGCCAATTTTCATTTACTTCCATGGTTTTTACCCAGTTGAATTGCATTGTTTCCTATTTACCTACTATTCTCCATTCTACCACCATAGATGAAGCATTCATCACTTCTCATTTGCATTGTTGTTACTGCATCTTAATTAGTACACTATCTTTTAGTCTTTCCCCTTTTTAATCCAATTTCTACACAAAATGAAAAAAAAAAAAAACTTGTTCCCTGAGGTACAAATCTGATCATATCATTTCTTTGCTAAACAACCTTCAACTGCTGCTCCAATAGTAATATATGTCAAATTCTTTATGTTTCTCTTTTGATGTGTGACATTTGAAAAGTTTGAGACACATAATTTCTGGGTAATTATTCATTTTATTAATAACATTAGCATTTTAATAAAAGAGATTTGTGTCACTCAGAGAATGACAAAGACAATTATGGCAACTGGCTTAAGGCTTATATGCCCTTGAAAAGTGTTGTTCCTTAGGGTGGCAATCAACTGTGATTGGTTAACAAATAATGAGAGAGTGAATATTACAATGAGAAGCTGGACCTGTTCTAATGAATTGTTATTATGCCATTTATTTATAAATTATACTAAGGCTTGGGCAATCTAATCAAAGTATTTATCCCCACCCAAGCATGAGGAGAATACAATGGGATTTAACTCCTTATAAAATTGGTTGGTTTTTAATAATCATTTCTCTCAGATGGTATGCTAACTTATTTCCTCCTTTGTTCCCAAATTCTAAAGTGGGAAGTGTTTTATTCTGTTTGAGAGTAGTTTATTTTTTGTTTTTTATACATATGAGGCATGTGAAAAACAGAAAAAAGTAGACATTTTTCTCCTCATCATCACTTCTCCAGCCTTTCCAAAACAGAAATCATGTTCCCAATTAAAAAAAAAAATCCATCTGTTTCTGTGGTCTAGGACTTGGTGTCAAACTCAAATAGAAACATTTGAAAGGGAGGGAGACACAGGTAGACTAAGAAAATCACAAATTTAGCACTATTTATGTTATACTGAATTTTTCTTTATTTTGCTAAATATCCCAATTACATATTTGAATGTTTTGATAGCTATTTGTATCCATCAGCTAGAAGTTTGATCCTTCTGCTCTGATATCAGAGACTCAAAAGAAGGTTAAAAAAAATAACCACTGCATGAAGTAATACTGAACTTTCAATCCACCGTGCAAAATACTAGTAGCAGTAAGTTTACTGTAACCACCCCAAGTCCTGAGCTTAAAATAAAACTCATTCCCAAAAATTTTCCCTCACTTCCCTACTTTCAGGGTAATCTGTGAATTTGAGTAGAGCAAAGAATTACTACATGTTCTTCTTGAGCTGTTTAAGAGAGAAAATACAATTTTTAGATTGGAATCGTCTGAATAGCAGAATTCATTGTGTGAAAATATTAGGAGACAATTTGCTTTCCAGATCTAAGGCCCAGCAAGCAGGCTGTGCCGTGAACTTGGCCTAAAAACAATTCTTTGTGGTTACTCTCTGGATGACTTCAGTCATAGTAAAACCCCAGAATTGTGATTTATGATTTTAACAATTTATTATATCCTTGGGGGCTTCCTGACCTGAGAGCTGTAGCTAAGGCAACATATTGTAGCAGAAAATGATCAGTCACCTCTCCTGAACATTCTAATAATTCCTATGCTTAAAACTGTGAAGTAAACTGAACCTAATGCTGCACTCCTATTCTTGTTACACTAACTTTGGTTCAATACCCAGCTGAAGGATCACAGGGCTCAAAAACCCTATGACTTGAGAGAATCACAAGGTTCCATGATTCTAATAACCTAGACATTGTTCCCACAGGAATTATCCCCCCCAAAACAGCCAACTGTAGGAAATGCAAACTCAAGCTTAAGAATGACTGTATTGGGTCCCACTTTTTTGTTGTCTTCATGCTTAAATACCCTACCACTTCCATAAGCTGACTGCCCTTAGAAGGAGGTCTTCCTCTTACAATCATTTTCCTCACTTTGAAATGAAACTTCTGTTTGAGTCCTGATTCTAATGTCTATGCTCTGCTTTGTTTGGCTCCAGCCATCCAGAGGTTAGAGACCAGATCCATTCTGCATGACATTTGGCAATAATTGAAGGAGGGAGGAAACAACAACTTGAAACTGCAATGGCAAATACCATCAAAGAAATAAAAATGTTCAATTGATATCAGCTACAAATACACAGAAGTGAAGGGCAATGTAGAAGAAAAGAAAAATATATGTTAAAAGAAAGTGTGCTCTTTATTCAAACAAAATATTGATCTCGGAAATATGTTGCATAAAGAAAGACAAAGGATTATATATCTGTCAGATTAAGTGTACAAATGTTTTTAAAAAAGGAAAAAATCTAAAAACATAATGCAGAAATACATATGAAATAATCATAGAACTTCTGAATATAGGTGAAAAAATACAAATTAAAAAAAATTGTATAGATGGCATGGGGTGTGTGTGTGTGTGCATGTGTGATAAACTCCAAAACAAATAATGGTTAAATTTAATAATTCAAGCAAAAAAAAATTTAAAAAAAACAACTAATTCTTCAAGTAATAAGTAAAAGAAATTTCAAAGACAAAAGGAAAGTAAGTTTGAATAATGAATAACATAAGACTATTCTGAACTCATCAGAAAATACAGAAGAATAATAATGAAGAATAATGGGCTCAATTTAAGATGCAGTGCAGGATGACCTAACCTGCAAATCTGAGTTTAAGTATAAATGGGGGTGAGATGGGGTGGGAGGCCATTCAATCCTTAACACATTTGAAACATTTTAGAAAGAAAGCCTTATCTGAAAAAAAAAATATTTGTTTCTAGATCACCCCAGAAAAGACAAATGCAAAATGAGGGAAAGAATTGTGAATTCAAGGACAGCAACAACAACAGAATGGCATAAGAAGAGAGAATTCTTTTTAAATTTGTACAAGCACACCTTGGTAAAGGCAGAAATCAAGTGGAAGTAATGGTGGAGGAGCAATAACTTGAAACTGATTTCATTATAGCAAGAGTGATTTGAACTTGATCAAGAAAGGTATAGCCTTTTCCCTCTACAATGTTCTCCCTATATCTCATTATATTATAAAATGTAATTCTAGAAAACAAGGAAATAATCTTGACAGGGAAACAGGAAGTTCCCAAAGTAAATATGCTACCATTACTCCACAGAGGGATATGATTCCTGATTTTCCGTTCAGTGAATGTTATTTTGGGAGTGAATGGGATGCCCAATCAGTAACTGATTATTTCTGTTATTTCTGACACCTGGTGACTTTTACTATATAGAAACTTGTAAACCATTCTCTTTCCATTCCGATTTGATTAATTTGATTATCCCTCTAGATTCTGTAGGATTGACCTCAGTACATTCATAGCCAAATCTACTCCAACAAGCATTCATTTTTTAATAATTTGAAAAGTCCTTTGCTTGTGCATTGTTTGACCTGATTTCTCATAAACACAACATTGCTGTAAGATAAAAATGACTCTTTTTATTATTTCTTTAATCATTGAGGTTATACCATATGCTATAAAAAGAAGTCATGAAAGAGACCAGGACTAATCATTTAAATGGGATTCTGTTCTTGGCATGGACTAGACTTCATGAATCTTTAGAGGTTATTGCAGCTCATAATATACCAGCTCCAGTAGATTTAACTCTCTGCCAAACCTATATTTTCTTGACCTTGAACACTTATTAACATTTTATGATTCTGGAACTGTACTTACACCATAATGACCATATTATTTTATGATCTATTATTATAATGCATTATTTTATAGGAAGATATGTTAAATAACTCTGACTTTTAAAAAAAGCCTCTGAGTGAAATGAGAACAGTACTTATAAGGTGAGATAAATGGAAAGCATATTACTTCATAAGAGATAGATGCTACCTAAAAATTAATAGTAGTAATAATAATAGTAATAATCCAGAAAAAGCATTATGGAACAAAGGAAAGGGGCCTGGTTCTGAGGTCCAAGGTTCTAAAATCAAATTCTGTCTTTGAAACTTGGCCCTGTCTGATATTGGGAAAGATACTATCTTCCAATGCTTCATTTTCTCCATATATTTGTAACACTAGTAGTAGTGGACAACAGTTGGTCTGCAAATATTAATATCCTTTCTTTGTCTCTTTGTCTCTGGGGTTTTAATCAATCACATCTCATTATAATAATTAGGTGTGTTTACTTTTGTTTTGTTTTACTAAGGGATATCATAATGAATATCATAATGACTGCTCAATGACATTTGACCCCTCTTTTCTGCTGATTTATACAGTTTATATTAAAGAAAATTTTAGAAGAAAAGTCAATAGCTCATACATACAATTTAGGAAAATTTTTAACATTTTCATGAAAGTGTGGTGATCTGTCATCTGTAAATTAATGCTTGTCTCTAGCTAACCCCTGACTGTTTTTAAGGTTGAGACAAAAATTCAGGTTCCTAGAACTGTTAAGGTACAGGAAAAGAAAGTTATTTCAGGTTATGTTTATAGATAAACAACAAGAACATTAATTGAAAGAGAAGACATTTTCTTGGAATTTACTTCAGGCCCAGAAGATTTGGACACAACCATAATTTTATCCTGAATGCTCTACTCTAAGATGTTGGTAGAGGTCAGTATCCCCCTCCTCAATGTTTTTTTCATTCTCCACTAAAGTTCAGCTTTCCTTTTTTTTCTTTTACTTATTGTCCTTGTATTGCTGATTCACTCTGGCTTAACTCTTGAAATCCCCCTTTCTCTTCACTCTCTTGAAGACTGTTTCTCTTTAAAGACTCAGTTCCACCTTCTTGGTCAAAGGTATCAATAGTCCCAAATCATTCTAAGAGAACTAATGGAGAATGTTTATTTCTTTGAACTACAAATTTCAGCAGGCCTGTCACTAATAAATTCTGTTACATATAAAATGAATGGGCTAGATTAGATGGTGCTGGAATTCTGTTTCTCATATAAAAAGGTGATCAGACAAGCCATGGACTTAGGGAAAAAGGTCTGTAATTTCTCTATGGCTATAAATATTTTGTCTAAACCCAGTCATTCATCTCACAAACAGCATTTTTCTGAAAGAGTAGGTGATTTTTTCCATTCTATCACTACTGAGTGTAACCAAGCAAAGTAACATTCTATTGATAGGTGATTATTAGTGATACCTTGCCTTGGCACATCTAGCAGTTATTGAAGAAATGAAAATTTGTTTTTTTATATATCGCCATACAATTCCACAATCCTTATTCACATTTTGTTGTTTATTTGAAGATTAGATTATAACAATTCTTTGTAACAATTTGGAGAATGCTCTATGCCTCATGACAAAACTCATTGCTGTCTTGTAAGCAACCCTAAACATTTAATTCCAGTAATCTCCTATAATTGGATATAAATCTCTTAAGGATGATATAGTACTTGCTAGTTTGCTTTCAGTAAAGAATGAACAGAACTATATATAGTAGTTATTTCTCAACAAAATAGAGTAATAAAGTCATTAATCATGTTTGTAGCAAATGGAAATGCAAAGTCTCTAAAATTATCTAAAGACTTCCATCTAAATAAGCATTAAGATGAAAAAGATAAAGGTACATAAAATATTCCATAGACTTTTTACTATTATGGTCATTAGTGTTCCAAGCTTAATGCATGCTTTATTGCCCAGAAATTCATTTCATTTGCATTTTAACTGGATTTTATTCAAGTTAATCCTTTCCCTTCTTTCACTAAGAAACTATTAAGCTATTACAGCAAAATATTGAAAGAACAGGAAGAAACTATAGTAAACCGCCCCCTTATTCTAAGACTTAAATTTATCTTAACAAACTAAACAAAATACATTTCCACAATGAGGCTTTTAATTTATACCAGTCTGACAGAGATAATTGCTGTTCTACTATATGGTGAACTCTATTAGTTGACAGACAACTTTGTTATTGTATTTTATCGATTTAAAATTTATTCTCAAGGGTTGATCCCATGAAGAGCAACATTTACTTCCCCGCCCCCCCGGGTCTCCCAGGAATGAAGAGGATATAGCAATCACACATCAAAATGTATGCAATTAATCATCACAACCAACTCCAAAATGTAATGCAATGCTCTTGTTAAATTATGTTATGTAAAATAAAATAAAAAATCAAGCAATCTTACATTTCCCTTGTGTCAGCATCCAGTTCATTTCAGTGTAGGGAGATGTAATTGAAAAGTAAGGACTTATTTTCAATGCTTTGTAAATTTTTACTAGTAAAGTTCTGGTCACAGTAAAAATATGGATGATTCCAAGCTGCAAAGGAAAATGTGTTATTTGTGTCTCAGTGATGCCAAATAACTGATATTAATATCTGTCCCTTAAATAACATGCTTAAACACTATAGTTTCAGATGGAGTAGGCAAGACAAATTCTATTTTATCTTTGTTGAATACAAATACAGGACAAACAACTGAAGATGCACCCTCAAAAAAGTAGACTAAAAGGTAGCCTTGTAATTAAAGAAAAATAGCAACTTCATCAATTTTTAAATAATATGTATATTTTCAAAAAGTTATTTTTAAAAACTGGGTTTTTAAAAACCCAGGAATTATCACTCCAGCATTAATTTTAGATTTTCATTATCAATTATTATTCCATTTTTTTGAAAGCCACACAAACATGTTTAGATTTCAGATAAAATTTTATTTTATTAAATCCACTCGTTTCTTAGAGAATTAGAATCACTGATAATAGAGTTTGAAGAAACGTCTGATGCCATTTAGTCTAAACCAAATCATTACACAGATGAAGAAGTGGAATTGGACTGAATCACCTCCTTGTTGAAAAGAGCCACTGTCCATCAGAATTGATCATCACATAATCTTGTTGCTGTTCACAATGTTTTCTTGGTTCTATTCACTTAATTTAGCATCAGTTCATGGAAGGCTCGGCAGCCCTTTCTGAAATCATCTTGCTGATCCTTCTATAAAAAATATTGCATAATATTCATATACTTTAGTTATTCAGCCATTCTCCAATTGATGGGCATCCACTTAGTTTCCATTTTTTGTCACTATGAAAAGGGTTCTATGTCACTATGAAAATGCTAGGAACATTTTTTGCACATGTGGTCCTTTTTTCTTTTTTTTATTAACCCTTTGGGATGTAGACCCAGTGAAGACACCACGAAATCAAAGAATATGCACAGTTTGAGAGACCTTTGGACATAGCTCCAAATAGTCTCCAAAGTAACTGGATCAGTTCACAAATGCACCAACAATTTATGAGTGTCCAAGTTTTCCCATATCCCTTTGAACATTTATCACTATCTTTTCCTGTAGTTGAAGCTAATCTGAGAGTTGTCTTAATTCATAATTTTCTGGTCAATAGTGATTTAGAGAATTTTTTCATATGTCTAGAAATGGTTTTAATTTCTTTGTCTGAAAATTGTCTCTTCATATCCTTTGAGTATTTATCAATTGGAGATGGGTTTGGATTCTTTGAAACAATTCTCCATATATTTTAGAAATGAGGCCTTTATCAGAATCCTTGGATGTAAAGATTTTTCCCAGTTTTAAGCTTCCCTTCTAATCTTGTCTGCATTGGTTTTGTTTAGACAAAACCTTTTTTAATTCAATATAATCAAATTTATCAATTTTGCATTTCATATTGTAATCTAGTTCTTCTTTAGTTATAAATTCCTTCCTTCCCCACAGATCAGAGAGGTAGATTATCTTTTGTTCTTCTAATTTGCTTATACCATCACTCTTTATGTCTAAATCATGAACACATTTTGACCTTGTTTTGGTATAGGATGTTAGAGATTGGTCAATGTCTTGTATCTGCCATATCATTACCCATCTTTTCCAATAGTTTTTGTCAAATAGTGAGCTCTTATCACAGAAGGAGGGGTCTTTGGATTTATCAAACATTAGATGACTATAGTCATTGACTATTGTGTTTTCTCAAGATAACCTATTCCAGTGATCAACTATTTTGTTTCTTAGCCAGTACCAAATGGTTTTGATGACTACTATTTTATAATACAGTTTTAGATCTGGTACAGCTAAGCTACCTTCATTTGCATTTTTTTCATTAATTTCATTGACATTTTAAAATTGTTGTTCTTCCAGATGAAATTTGTTATTATATTTCAAGCTCTGTTAAGTAGTTCCTTGGTAGATTGATTGTTATGACATTGAACAAGTACATCAATTTAGGCAAAATTGCCATTTTATTATGTTAGTTTAGTCTACCCATGAGCACTTGATAGTCTTCCAATTGATTAGACCTTACTTTATTTGTGCAGAAAATATTGTGTTCATATAGTTCCTGATTTTATCTTGCCAGGAGACTCCCCATTTTTTTAATATATTATCTACAATTATTCTAAATGGAATTTCTTTTTGTACCTCTTATTGCTGGACTTTGTTGGTAACATAAAATGCAAATGATTTATGTGGATTTATTATGTATCTTGCAAGTTTGCTAAAATTATGAATAGTTTCTACTAGTTTTTAATTGATTCTCTAGGATTCTCTTAAGTCATTACCTACTCTAATTCCTTTAATTTATTTTCTCTTCTCTTATTGCCAAAGCTAACATTTCTAATTCAATACTGAATGGTACTGGTGATGATGGGCAACCGCATTTCACCCCTGATATTATTGGGAATGCTTATAGTTTATCCTTATTGCATATCATGCTGCTGATAGTTTTAAATAGATACTACTGATCATTGTAAGGAAAAGTCTATTTATTCCTATACCTTCTAATGTTTTTAATATGAAGGTATGTTAGATTTTATCAAATGCCTTTTCTGCACCTTTTGAGATAATCATATATTTTTGTTTGGTTGGTTATTGAGATAGTCAATTATGGTAATTGTTTTACTAATATTGAACCAGCCCAGTATTATCTAAAATTTTTGCATCAATATTCATTAGGGAAATTGGTCTACAATTTTCTTTCTCTGTTTTGACTCTACCTGGTTTATTTATCAGCACCATATTTGTGTCATACAAGGAATTTTGTAGGACTCTTTCTTTTCTTATTTTTCCAAATACTTTTCATAGATTTGAACTTAATTATTCTTTAAATGTTTGGTAAGATTCACATATACATCGATCTAGCCTTGGAGTTTTTTTCTTAGGTAGTTGATTAATAGCTAGTTCATTTTTTTTAATTAGAACTATTTAAGCCATTTATTTTCTCCTCTATTAATGTGGGAAATCTATACTTTTGTAAGTATCCATCCATTTCAGTTTGATAATCAGATTTATTGGCATGCAGCTAAGCAAAATAGCTCCTAATTATTACTCTAATTTCCTCCTCATTGGTGGAAATTTCAACAATTTCATTTTTGATACAATTTCATTTTTTAATTTCTTTTTTCTAAACAAATTAACTAAATGTTTATTTTGTTGTTGTTGTTTTTCACAAAACCACCTCCTAATTTTGATTGTTAGCTCATTAGTTCTATTTCTTTCAATTTTATTAAACTTCTCTTTTATTTTTAGAATTTCAAATTTGGTATTTAATTGGGAGTTTTATTTTTTTTCTTTTTCTAACTTTTTTAATTGTATGATCAATTAATTGATCTTCTCTTTCTCTATTTTATACAAGTAAGAATCTAGAGTTATCCCCCAGACCCTGCTTTAGCTGCATCCCATTAAGTTTAATATGTTGTGTCATTATTGTCATTCTCCTGGATGGAATTTTCAATTGTGTCTATGACTTGTTGTTTCATCCACTCATTCTTTAAGATTATATTATTTAGTTTCCAATAAATTTTTGGTCTATTTTTCCCTGGCCCTTTATTATGTGTAATTTTTATTATATCATGATCTGAAAAAAGATGCCTTTAAAATTCCTGCCTTTCTGCATTTGATTTTAAAAATTTTATTCCCAAATGCATGGTCAGTTTTTGTGTAGGTTAAAAGTACTGCCAAGAAAAATATTGTACTCTTTTATGTCCCCACTCAATTTTCTCCAAAGGTCTATCATATATCTGTTTTCTGAAATTATATTTACTTCCTTAACTTTTTTAAATATTTTTGTTTTGATTTATCTAGTTCTGAGAGAACAAGGTTGAGATCTCCCAGTTGTATAGTTTTGCTATCTATTTCTTCTTTCAATTCTCTTAACTTCTCCTCTAGGAATTTGGATGCTAACTCACTTTGTATATACATGTTTAGTATTGATATTATCTCATTATCTATGGTGTTCTTTAGCAAAATTTAGTTTCTTTCCTTAACTTTAAATTAGTTCTAATTTTGCTTTTTGCTGGATCTGAGATCAGGAATGCTACCTCTGCATTTTTTTTTAATTCAGATGAATCATAATAGATTTGGATCCTACCATTTACCTTTACTATATATGTATCACTCTACTTTAAATTTCTTTCTTGTAAATAGCATACTGTAGCATTCTGACCTCAAATCTGCTATCTGATTCTGTTTTATGCAAGAATTCATCCCATTCAAACTCACAAGTAAAATTACTAATTTTGTATTTCCTACACTCTTATTTTGTCCAAGTTATATTTTTTTCTCCTCCTTCTTTACCTTCTTTCCAATGTTTTGCTTCAGAACATCACCTCCCTCAAACTGTGCTCCACTTTTACAGTCCCTTCCCCTTTATTATTCCTTTCCCCTTCTGCTGTTTTCACTCATATTAACTTCCCACTTTTTTTTTCTCCTTTCCCCTCCATATTCCCTGTAGGGTAAACAAATTTTTCTATCCACTTAAATATTTCTGATATTCTCTCTTTGAACCAAATCCAAGGAGATTTAGGATCCCACCAAGGTCATCCTCCTTCCTTTTACCCTGTAATAGATTTTTTGTCCTTTCATGTGATGTGATTTACCACATTTTACCTCCCCTTTCCTGTTCTTCCAGTACAATCCCTTTTACAACCTTAATTCTTTCTAATATCATCAATGTCAAATTATAACTATATCCTCTAAGTACACCCCTAAGAGAGATAAACTTCTAAATAATTAAACATATCATCTTCCCATATAGGGATGTAAACTTTTTTAAAATTTAAAAAAACATAGCTTTTTTCTTCCTTTTTCACTCTTTATTCTTCTCTTAAGTTCTATATGTGAAGATCATTTTTTTATCAAAAATAAGTGAAAATCCCCTAATTCATTGAATGTCTATTTTTTGCCTGAAAAATAATGGTAAATTTTGCTATACAATTGTTTGCTGAATTCCAAGCTCCTTTGGTTTCAGGAATATCATATTCCAGACTTTTTGTCCCTTTAAAGTGGAAGCTGCTAGGTACTAGGTAATTCTGATTGTGGCTCCTTGGTGTTTGAATTTTTTTTTTGGTTGTTTGCAGTATTTTCTCCTTGATCTAATAACTCTGAAATTTACTTATAATAGTATTTGTAATTTTCATTTTGGAAAATCTTTCAGATGTGTTCATTGAATTATTTCAATGGTTGTTTTATCCTCTGGTTCTAAGACATCAGCACAGTTTTCTTTGATGATTTCTTGAAAGATGGTAGTGAGTCTCTTTTTTCATCTTGTTTTTCAGGTAGTACAATAATTCATAGGTATTCCTTCCTGGATCTATTTTTCCAGTTGGTTGTTTCTTTCAATGATATATTTTACATTCTCTTCTATTTTTTTTTTAAATTTTTCTTTGTTTTGTTTGATGTCTCAGTGAGTCATTCACTTCCATTTATTCAATTCTAATTTTAAGTGAATTTTTCCTATGGGTTGTTTTGTTACTTCCTTTTGCATTTGGCCAATTGAACATTTAAATGTGTTGTTTGTTTAGTTTTTTCCCATTTCACAAATTCTTTTTAGGGAGTTGTATTCTTTTTCCATTTTGCCAAATCAGTTTTTTAAAAGTTTACTTCAGATAATTTCTGTTTCCTTTTCCAAACTCTCCTGAAAAGTTCTCATTTCCTTTCCCCATTTTGCTTCTAACTCTTTTTAAATATATTTTTTGAATTCTTTCAAGAGAGCTTTTTGAGATTTAGAGTAACTCATATCACCCTTTGAGGCCTTATCAGGAAACATTTTGGCTTTAGCATCCTCAGGGTTTGTGGTCTGTTCTTCCCTGTCTCCATAAAAGATATTTATTGTCAGAGTTCTTTTTTTATTTTTATTTGCATAACATATGTATGGGTAGTTGCTCAGCATTGATTTTTACAAAGCTTTCCATTACAAATTTTATCCCCAGTCTCCACCCCTCCCCTAGATGGCAGGATATCCACTACATGTTAATTATGTTAAAATACTTGATACATCGAATATATGTATACATATTTCCATACTTATCATCATTGTGCAAGAAAAATCATATCTATAAGAAAGAAAAATCAGATAAAGGAAACATAATGCAATCAAACATCAATCGAGAGCATGAAAATGTTATGTTGTGGTCCACATTTCACATCTCTCTCTCTGGGTGTATATGGCTTTCTGCTGTGAACAACTGGAAGTGGTTTGAAACATTTCATTGTTGAAGAGAGCCATGTCCATCAGAACTGATTCTCATATAGTATTGCTGTTGCCATGTATAATGATCTACTGGTTCTGCTCATTTCACTCAGCATCAGTTCATGCAAGTCTCTCCTGGCCTCTCTGAAATCGTCCTGCTGGTCATTTCTCACAGAACAATAATATTCCATAAGATTCATATACCATAATTTATTCAGCCACTCTCCAATTGATGGGCATCCATTCAGTTTCCAGTTTCTAGCCACTATAAAAAGGGCTGCCACAAACATTCTTGCACATGTGGGGCCCTTTCCCTCCTTTATGACTTCTTTGGGATATAAGCCCAATAGAAACACTGCTGGGTCAAAGGGTATGCACAGTTTGATAACTTTTTGAGCATAGCTCCAAATTGCTCTCCAGAATGGCTGGATCCGTTCACAGCTCCACCAACAATGTATCAGTGTCCCAGCCTTTCCACATCCCCTCCAACATTCATTGTTATCTTTTCCTGTCGTTTTAGCCAATCTGACAGGTGTGTAGTGGTACCTCAGGGTTGTCTTAATTTGCATTTCTCTGATCAATAGTGATTTAGAGCATATGGTCAGAGTTCTTTTTGCTTTTTTGTTCATTTTAAAAGGTTGAAGTCTGCTCTTAGGACAAAGGGGAAATTGTCTCAAGTTTTCTCTACAACTGACACTAGCTTCATACTGCCCTAGGTCCAATGCTGCTGGTTTCCTTCTTATGCTGGGAGGACATTATCAAATCCTGCCTTATGCTGGGGTTCATTTGCTCACTATTTGTCTTTTGTAGTTATATTGGAAGTCTACTGATCCACTGACTTTTGAAACAGAACAGAGATGCCAATGCTGATATATTTTGACTATGGATCACCCACTTGTTTCCCCCAGCCATGGAAGCCTCTTTGCCCCAGGTCTCCCTACACTGTACTGAACCTGCACAGGGCTTCAACACTCCTCCCTTATATGGCAGATTGAAACAGATCTTTCCTGAAGTTCTTCCAAAATATATTCTGCTTGTATTGTGTTATACTCCAAATATTTGAAGTTTCTCTTACTCCAAAACCACTTCAGAGACTTGATCTGGTCTTGATCTGAGGGAAACCAGGAAGAGCTCACACGAAGACCTTTCCACTCTATGCTATCTTGGCTCTGTCCTGTTGCTATGATATTTTGAAATGTTCAAGAGTTCATCAATGTGAGTATTATATCCACAAATGAAATTTGTAAGCCAAAGAGCAAAAAATATGCAAAACCAAATCAATATCTGGAAGATTTGGAAAATATATGTAATGCTCTATTTGCATAAATCTCTTACTGCTACAAAGGAATAAGGTAAAAATAGTAGTTATTTTCCCACCTCTGTTCTGCAAGCCTAAATTAAAAAAAAAATTAGCAAAGTCCTATTTTAATTATTTTTGCTATTATTTGTTCCATTTCCATTCATATATTTATTGTGAATATTTTTTCTTGATTCTAATTACTGGCCTCTGCATTGCTTCTTGAAAATCTTTTAAGCTTCTCCATATTTACCATGTGCTCTTTCTTATGGAATAATAATGTTCTACTATATTCATGTACCACAATACATTTGGCTAATTCCTAACCTATCGTTCCCTGTTATTTCAAGTTCCTTGCTACCACAAAAATGAGTTTTGAGCATTTTAATATATGTAAGTATTTTCTCTTTATTAATAATTTCCCAAGGATACATTGCTATTATTGGTATCGCTGGGACAAAGAGATTTTAGTTACATTTTTGCATAATTCTGCACTGCTTTCCAAAATAGTTGTACTAAAATGGTTCACAATTCCACCACCAACATACCAGTAATAGGTTTTGTTTAATTTTACATGCATGGGTGTACAATAAACATATATTGCTTATATACATACATGTACATTTACATATATTATTATGTAGAGATAGATTGATGTATGTTCCATAGTTTGAGAATCACTTATGACTAAGCTTCCTACTGTCAAGAAAAATAAATTTCCACAATCAACAAAAAAACAGAGTAAAATGCATAATTCACTATGTCTTTCAGTTCAGTTTTTTCATCAATTCTAGCAGCTTCATTACTTATCCCTCATAATCTGTCCTAGTTACACTGACATCCATAACAATGAGAATACTTCAAAAAAAAAAAAAAGGTTTGTCTCTGCCTTTTCAAACTGATGGCTTATCTATGTCACTCATATCACAATGAATAATTTAATTTTAAGATACTTAGCATTACTGATATTTTCTGTCTTTTCAATGTATACATACAGATCTCTTTTTCATCTTTCATCAGTGATACCCTGGACACATGAATAAGCTAACCTTGTAAGTATTTTCTACACTAGAAACAGTAGAAGTCCCTCTTTTTTTATGTGAGGAGAGAGTTGAGGGAATTACACAGTAATGCCATTGATTATGGTACTTTTCTACTGTCTTAGAATTATGTCTTCCTTTGTAATTAAGCAAACTAACAAAATATGAACTCTCTAGGATTTACAAAATGTTAGAAGGGGAAAAAACCAGAATTGAGTAAATTAATGGCTTAAGTAATTAATTATAACACTACATTATTAAATTGATAAATCATTTAAAATGTAAGCAACAAAAATGTGAACTAAAAGATATTATCATAACAAGGAAAAAATTAATAATCAGTGGAAAAAAGATTTCTATAACATTGAAAATGGTTAATACAAATTTTACTTATATTAGGTAAGTTATTGGAAAACTAAAGCTTTATGGCTAGTTGTACTCTTAGGCTAACTCCACAAAAATGTTCATGTTCTGTCAAACGTTACTGATAGAAATCTTTCTAAAATCTATCGATCTTCTTGAACACTTTAATAAGTTAATCAAACAGAATATAATTAAATTAAATATAAAATTATCATTCTGAACATAATTTTATATAGTTTGATTGCTTTATTTGAAATATAGATAGAAGGGATGGGATATAGATATAGATGGGAAATAATGTAGAATTTGTTGTGATACTAGGATAGAGAATAGACAAATTTTTCATCTAAATATCTGATGAGAGTTGTTTTTTAGTCATTTACTGCTTTCTCTAATAAGTGGACTATAGGTGAGAGTGATTTTTTTTATCTATTTGACTAAAGAACAATGCAGCTATGCAACAATTTAATGATGACACATGATGGAAATGAGGAAGAATTAGTCATGTCATAGTTTTTTTTTCCTAGTGTGGAGAATGACTTAATTGGGAAGAATATTAACAGATAATTGTCAAGCAATAGAAATAAGGATACAGTAAGAGAATAGCTACTTTTCCTCAGTAAATTTAATCAAACATCTACATAAATTTTTGGTATAATGGAAAGTAATGACAGATCTTTATGGGAAAACTCAAGAAACAGAAATCAAAAGATATTTCTGATACTCTTTCTATGACCACAGAATAGTAACTTTACTTACCTGATTCTAACCTAACAAATCTATAAAACAGGAAAAATATTTTATGTTCCTTTTTATCTATCTATCTATCTATCTATCTATATATATTTCCACATTCATCATGCTGCACAAATCAGATCAAAAAAGGGAAAAAATGAAAAAGAAAACAAAAAGCAAGCAAACAACAAAAAAGTGAAAATACTATGTTGTGAACAACATTCAGTCCTGGTAGTTCTCTTTCTGCTTGTAGATGGCTCTCTCCATCACAAGTCTAATACAATTCATGTTCTTTATAGGATAGGGTGAGTAATTGGAAAATCTCAAAGTACTACATATGTATAAATTCATGGAATACTATAAGCTAGTTGGTACAGTGGATATAGTGCTGGTCTCAGAGTGAATTAAATTTGACCTCTGATATATACTAATTGTGTGACCCTGGTCAAGTCAAATTACCCTGTTTTTCTTAGTTCCTCATAACTAAAATGAGCTGGAGAAGAAAAGAGAAAACCACTCCAATATATATGCCAAGAATCCCCAGATAGAATCATGAAGAATAGGACATAACTAAACAAAAATGAATGAAATAAAATTATATAAGAAAAAAGGGAAAAAAGTGTTCTACACTGCATCTAAAACAAACCAAAAAACATTTGCATTTGTGATAAAATAAGGAAAATTATTTTTCTCTGTAGCATTTCTTGATATATGTTTAAGTATGATCATGATCTTTGAAAACAAATGTTTAGACATAATTCTACAGGTGGAGCCAAGATGGCAGAGTGAAAAGGTGATTCTCTGCATCCTCCTGCGATCTTCTCTCAAATCAACAATAAAATAAGTCTCTGAATTGATGTTCAAGTCAACGAATGCAGAAATATTTGGTCACTGCTTGCTGATATCTCTGAAGAACTTCACATCAGGTTTGTCTAACTTGGACAGAGTGATAAACAGGGGACTCTGATGTCAGAGGACTCCAGTGTAGGCCGGAAGTAA
>JAJPUD010017226.1:0-31845 GCA_023553655.1 Myrmecobius fasciatus | reverse complement strand
CTGGCCCCAGTGGCTCCAGGTCTGGGGGGCAGGCCGGGCGCAGGGCCATCAGGTCCCATACCTGCGCACACACACCCCTGTACGATGACTCAGTTTCCTCTTCTGTAAAATGGGATCACAGCAGATGTTTCATTTTACAGGGGAGGAAACTGAAGCAGACGTGAAGTGCTTGCCGTCTGAGGCTGGGTGTGAGCTCGGGTGTCCCTGCCTCCAGGAGGCCCCTGCTTCGGGCACCGGGCCCCCCAGCGTCCCCATGCCCCAGGACCCCAAGCGTAGTGCCTCCGGGACAGCCCGACACCGCCCTCACCTGGGCATCCTCCTGGAGCTGCCCAAGTCTCTGCCCTCCCACCCCGGGCGGCCTCCCTCTTCCCCTGGTACCCGGCCTGCAGCCTCCGGCCTGCAGCCTCCGGCCTTGAGCCTCCCCCCCCTCCCCCCCCCCTCCCTTGCGGCCTCCTGCCTGCCCCCGGGCTCTCCCAGGGCGGCCGCGGCAGAAATGGAGGGAGTGGGAGCGCAGCGGGACCCCCGTCTGGGGGGCTGGAGGTATAAGACGTCTGGGAAGGGGGGAGGGGGCCGCCGGCGCTAGGCTCTGTGACCCCGCAGGCGGAAGGGGGCGGCTGTGGTCAGTTTGAAAGCCCAGGGGGGCGGAGTGGGGAGCGATCGGGGGAGGGGGGAGCAGCAGAACGGGCCGGGCCATGCCCTCGGGAAGGCCCTGAGACCGATGTGGGCTGGCACCGGGGCGGGACAAGTAGAGACCCCAGGGAGGGAAGCCCGTGCTTCTGGGGGATCCAATCCGGGAGGGGAGCCCGGGCCTCAGGAGGTCCGACGGGGAGGAGGAGACGCTCCCTGGGAGGGCCCCAGGGCGGGGGCAGCCGCTGCCGGCCCGCCGTCCGGTTTCCTGGCCGAGACCGCCGGCGCCTTTGGGGGGAACTGGGGGGGGGACATGAGGGAGAGGAGGGACGGGGAGGCCCCCACCCGAGACGAGAGTCGTCGGAGAGGGTTTGATCTGGACCGAGACGCGAGAGATGCGAGGGGAGGGAGGCGGCCATGGCGGAGGGGCAGTCGGGCTGGGAGGGGGGGGCCCTGTGGGGCGGGAGGGGTAGGGGGGGACGAATGATGCGAGCTGGACGCAAGGCGGGAGGGGCGGAGGGGCCCTTCCTTCTCAGCCGAGGAGGGAGGAGCAGGGAAGGGGTGGAAGGCCTGCCTCCTGCGGGAGGGCTACTGAACATAAACCGGAGCCACCCCAGGACCCCCCACTCCCACCCCGCCGGGTGCTGAGAGGGGCCGAGCTGTGACGCCTCGGGCAATCGATGCCAAGGGCAGGGCGCAGCCAGCGCCCCAGTCCCCGCTGGGGGTCGGCGGGACCCCCGCAGCCATGGCCGAGTCCCTCATCTTGGGGAGGAAACCTTGGGCATGGTGCCCAGAAAGAGGGGCGCTCTCGTAAGCGAGCTGCCCTCGGTGCGGGAGGAGCCCCGTCCGGACCGGAGGGACACGCGTGGCTCGTGCTGGGGCCCTTTCCACCCGCCGCGGCCGGCGGCGCGGCGCTCTGATCTCTGATCCCCGATTCTGTAACTCAGTAGCCCCTCTAAAACGGAGTTTATCTCCTCCTTCCCCCGCTCCCGCGGGCAAACTTCCGTTTCCAAGGGCATCACCACCCCAGTTTATCTAGGTTCCCAATCTCCTAGCTCCACCCAGCCTTCTCCTAGCCCCTCCTCCACCACCTGCCCCTCCCAGCTCTCTCCTAGCCCCTCCTCCACCACCTGCCCCTCCCAGCCCTCTCCCCACAAGCCTTTGCCAGTTCCTCTCTAGGGGGCACTTGCTTCAGCCCCCCCCCAGGGCAGAGACCCCGTTCTTGTCCCTCCCAATGCCCTCGGAACAAACTGCGGGGGGGGGGCGCGGAAGGAGAAAGCCAGGGCAAACACCGTTTGTCTTTTGATGTAATTTCTTACAATATAGCTCTCTTCATTTGCATATTATACCCAGTTTTGTACAGGGCCCGGGGGCGGCCGAGGCCGCCGCCAAATAAAAAGCCCAAATAGGAAACCCGTAAGAAAGGAGATCGAAATCCGGCTAATGGGACCCCGGCGCTGCGGGGGGGATCCGGAACCAACAATCGTCCCAATGGTCATTAGGCACATTTTTCCCCCCTTGCTCCCCCCGGCGCCGTCTCCCAAGTCGGCTATAAGGCAGTGTGAACCGGGCAGCGACTGTCAGTGCCGGGGCTGGGGAGCGGGTGCCAGTGGCCGATGGGGGGGGGGACTGGGGCTCACGGACAACCGATTTTCCCGATGTCAGAAAGGAAAGCCCAAGGTCTCGGTGGGCGCCCAGAGCAGGGGGAGGAGGCGCCCGAGCTCCATCCATTTCTCCCCGCCGTGACGCCCTCGCACCCCCGGCCACACGAGAGAACAGCGGCAGGCGCTCCTCGGACCCTGACTTCCCGTTTCTTCCATGACCCAGAGCCGAAGGCCGACTGAAAGGCGTCCCCTTGGGCCCAGCCAGTTATTGCTGTGCTGCCGATTTCGGAACGGCGTCCGCCGGCGCCCCTTGGGGACTCGGAAGCCGCCAGGGGTGGAAAGGGGGCTCCAAGTCTCTGTGACCCGCTCCAGTCGACCCCTGATCCCACCAGTGCCTCGCCAGTCCTGGGCAACCACGCCTGGTGCAAGGAGATGGAGAACAGCCGGAGCAGAAATGGAAACGCTCTGGGGACGAGGGGGGGAAGCTCAGTCACCACCAGACACCGGGCCCAAGCCCGCCCGGTCTCGTTTGGTTCTTGGAAGGTCACTTGTCTGCCCACGGGCCACCTTGGGAGCGGCCCCAAAGGGTTAAAAATGAACACGAGCTCCCAGGAAGCATCCGCGGGGCCCCAGGGCTCTCCCCGAGAAGGGAGGCCTTTCAGAGCTGACCCTCCCCGGGGACGGCTCCCCCTGGGTCAGTACGCTCCCTGCACACCCGAGCCCGCACAGCAGGGGACCCGCGGTCTGCCGAGGGGCCCTTAACCCTTCCAGACGCTGGTCGATTTGTTCGGGTAGTCGATGGCCAGGCTGATGGCGGCAATGTTCCTCAGAGCCTGTGGGGACAAAGGCAGATCAGAGACTACGGCGGGACCGTAGGGAGCCCCGGGGAAGCGAGCGCCAGCCCCTACCCAGCGTGGCTTCAAAGGGACACCGAGGGAGGCCAGCCATCCCCAAGGGCTCAGCGAAGGGGCAGGGAGCCTTCCTCTCCCAGCCAGGTCCCCACCTGCCTTCTCAGGCCTATCACCATGGCTTCTGGGTGGGAGCATCATCTGCTCTCTCCTCCCTCTCACTCTGCTCACCTCTGACCTCCTCGACTCCCCTCCAAAGTCCTCACCATTACTCTGCACAAACTTCTAAGCTACATCCGCTCAGTCTTCCCTGAGAAACCGTGCAAGCTTTGTCTTTGTATCCCAAATCCTAGCAAAGCACACAGCCGGTGCCTAATACACCTCTGATCCGTGCTGTATGGATTACTGAAAGGGGAAATTCACCACTGGTCAATGAAGAGGAAATTAAAGAAATCATTGGGCAATTAGAAATGATTCTTGCTGTGTTGCCCAATTATATGCCAGTAAATCTGCCAATCTAAGGGAAATGGATAAATGTTTGCAAAATATAAACTGACCAAATTAGCAGAGGAGCAAAGAGAATTCTTGAATAACCCTATCTGGGCAAAGGAAATTGGAAAAGCATCAGTGATGGCCCTGAGGAAAAATCGCCTGCACCAGAGGGACTTGCAAGTTAATCCTACCAAACTTTTTTTTTTTTTCTTTTTGCTGAGGCAATTGAGGTTAAGTGACTTGGCCAGGATCACACAGCTAGGGAACGTTAAGTGTCTGAGGTCAAATTTGAACCCACGTCCTCCTGACTTCAGGGCTGGTGCTCTATCCGCTGTGCCACCTAGCTGTCCCCTCTGCCAAACTTTTAAAGAACAATTAATGTCAATGCTTTATATGCTGTTTGGAAAAAGGTGGTGGAGTCCTTCTGGGACATCAAGGTGATGCTGATACCCAAACCCAGAAGAGCAAAGACAGAGAAAGAAAAAACCAGAGATGAACTGCCTCTTGCAAATATTTCCAACAAAATAGTAGCAAGGAGATTACAGCAAAATATCACGGAGACGAGCTAGGATTTACACCAGGAACCGAGGGGTTTGCAATGCTAGGAAAACGATCCGTTAATTGACCATGTCAATTCACAGTAACAATGAATTATTCTAATGATAATATCTCTACATTATTATATAGCTTATCTCAATAGATGCAGAAAAAATTTCTGATGAAATGGAGTACCAGAAAGCACGGGGATAAATGAAACTTTCCTTAAAAGATAAGGAGTGTGGGGCAGCTAGGGGACACAGTGGATAGAGCACCAGCCCTGAAGTCAGCAGGACCTGAGTTCAAATCTGGTCTCAGACACTTAACATTCCCTAGCTGTGTGACCCTGGGCAAGTCACTTAACCCCAACTGCCTAAAGGAAAAAAAAAAAAAAAGATAAGGAGTGGCTGTCTAAAACCACCAGCAACCATCATCTGTGAGAGGGATAAGTTAAAAGCTTTCCCAAGATGATTGGAGGTGAAGTAAAGATACCCATTATCACCTCCATTAATGCTGACTGTTATATTTGAAATGCTAGCTACAGCAATGAGAGGAAAAAAGGAACTAAAATAGGCAATGAGGAAACAAAACTCACTTTGCAGATGAAAGGAGGCTATATTTGGAGGATAGTAGGTATCAGCTAAAAACCACTTGAAATAATTAAAATAAATCCCCAAATCATCAGCACTTCCCTATCTGCCCAACAGAGAACTTCCATTTAAAATACTTCTAAACAATATAAAATAGGTGGGCATCTCCCTGCCAAGATAAACCCAGGAACTATATGCCACAGTTACAAAACACTTCCTGCACAAATAAAGTCGGAGTAAAGTAGGCTATTAATTGCTAAAGAGGAGGCCGAGCCAATATAACAAAAAGGGCAATCCTACCTAAATTAATTTACTAATTCAGTGCCGTACAATCTACAAAAATCATTTCATAGAGCTAGGAAAAAAAATAACAACATTCATCTGGAAGAACAAAAGGTCAAGAATATCAAGGGAACTCATGAGAAAGAAGGAATTATCAAAGCAATCCCGTACTAAGGAAGAGAGCGGTGGGTCAGTGGAAAACAAAGTAGGTGCCCAATGCACACAGTAAAGGAGCATAATCATTTGGTGTTTGATAAACCTAAAGATCCAAGCTGTGGGAACGAGGAATCACAACTGAATACAAATCTCTGGGAGAACTGGAAACAGAGGAACTGGCCGACATTTCACACCACACACCAAAAGGCCACATTGGGAAAGGTGATAGCGTAACAAATCAGGAGAGCAAGGAACGGCCTGCCTGCCAGATCTCTGATAAGGAAAGAAGTGAGGACCAAACGAGAGACACAGAGGATCATGGGAAGTACAACGGGGGATTTTGATTATGGGAGATTAAAGAGGGCTTGTACAAACAGCACACGTACAACCAGGGTCAGAAGGAAATCAGAAAACGGGAGAACGTTTTTTACAGCAAGTTTCCCTGAGGAAGGCCTCCTTTTTCAAACCAACCATGAAATAAAAGGCTCCCTGGCGGAAATCAGCTTGTCTGTCACTGTCCTGACGGCTTTCTCCCCGGGGCACCCCTCGCGGCCTGAGCATGCTCCGTGCTGGCCGGCTGTCCTGTTCTCTGGGGATCTCGGGCAGGGGCCTCCTCTGCCGCTCTGGGCCTTCCTCCAGGATGAGCCAATTCCAGAGGCCTCTCCTGGAGCTGGGCTCCCGGGGGGTGCAAAACTGCAGGACATTTGGTGTCCCCTCGCTAACTACCCTTTAAGCCCATCACCAGACAGCGCCAGGTCACGGGCACACACACAGTCACTGCCCTGGATGCTGAGACGCCAAGTGGGTCTCGAGCCACTCAACCAACTGCGCACACGCTTCCCGCGGCACCCACAAGTCCCTCCGATTTTAGCCAACTCTTTCGAAGGCCCCGGATCGGCCAAATGGTCCCCAAAAGGAGCCTGCCCGGCCTGACCCGCTCTTAAATTGCCCCCTCTGTTTCCAGCGGTTCCCTTGTCCCCCTTGCTGGCCTGCTCCGTAACTGGGACACTGGTTATCTCCCACTTTGCCTGTCACGGATGAGCTCAGCGGGCCTGGTCCTGTCCCTTCCAGGCCATTCTGCCCAGGGGACCGAGGCCTGGATATCTGGGGCCCTAATCTGGAGAGTGCTGGGGTTCTATGGCACCCCCCATGACCCGTTAGCTCCTGTGGGGCACGGATGGAGCCCTTTCAGAGTGTCTTGAGGGAAGGCTCTAACTGGTCACTGCCGGGTTTGGCTTTTTCTCTCTGAGGACACAATCCAGGAGCTGGGCACCTGTGCCCCACCCCCTTTCCCAGGCCCCTCCCCCCACCACACAGAGTTTACCTGGGCCGTGCAGCAGAGCAGGTAGTCATCCGTCGTTAAGGCGAGCAGGTAGTCCTGTGGGGAGCCTAGCTCCTATGGGTAAAAAGCATGTCCAATCAAGCAGAGGGAGGGTCAGCCCAGTAACAGAGTGGTTAGGGTCAGAGCAGGGGTGGGTGGACCTCCCTCTGGGGAAGCCATGCTCCATGCCAGGTCAAGCGGGCCAGGGCAAGCCCATCACGTACGTGGGGGGCAATCACTGCTAGGGTCCCATTCCCTCTAGGAACAAATGCCAGCCTGTGCCTGGTCCCTCACGCTGAGCACAGTCTGGCCCCATGGGGGAGAAGGGTTGGGGGACGGGGCAGCCCCAGACCCTCACCTGGACTCTGTTCTCAGTAACAAGGAAGAGCTCTGTGAGGGCTCGGTGGAGGGGCAGGAGGAGGCTGGGCTGACTCACATCCTGGCACAGGCCCTTCTCCATTTGGGCAAAGAGCTGCCAGAGGGGCCGGAGCAGGGTGAGGTCACAGAGGTCACTAGAACAGAAAGAGCCAAAGGAAAGCAGGTGACCGGGCAGGACGCTGCAACATCAGGCCAGGGATCCCATCTCTTAGTCCCAGAAGTCTCCAGGGGGCAGGGCACAGGGGAGGCAGCCCAGAACCTTCCCAGAGGGTTCTAGGGGGAAGAAGGGAGAGGTTCTGGAGTGCCGAGAGGTTGCTGTGGGCATGCCGCCTTGCCTGCGGTACAGCACGGCCCTCTGCACCCTTCTAGATCTTGGGGATCCCCTTCTAGGTCTTGGATGTGGCCTTGGAACTCTCTGAGCAGCTCGAGGTCCCTGGGCTCCCTATACTTGTGGGCAGTGGCGGGCTGAGCTGACCCCTCCGTGCGGTGGTACATGTCAGACCAGTGCCAGGCAGAGGAGGATCAGGTCGTGGGTAGCCCCGGTGTTTTCAGCCCCCCTTCCACCCTCCATCACGGCATTTGCTTCTTGGGCCTGGGCAGCAGACCAGCTGCCAATTGCGGGAGATCTGCTTTCCTCAAACCCACTGACGGCCTGGGCCCAGATTTCTGCGGCCCCTTGCCCGGCTGTTCCAGACACCGGGGGCTCTTGTCAGTCAGGATCGGACCCAGCACCAGCTCCCTCATGAGCCAAACAATTACACTGTGACTCAGTTCAGAGATGGCTGCCCATGTGCTGGCTGGTGGATTCCACTGGCCCCTCTCACCCAAGGAGGGGCCTTTTGCCAGACTCTGCCCAAGGCTCACAGCCCACCACTGAACAGCCAAATCTCTCCGCTCTCCCGACTGCAGGCCTGACTATCCACTGCATCACTGAGCTTCCCCGATTTCCAAGGATTTGGGAGTCTCTGGCCAAGGACCAGAGAGACCACCAGAAGTGGCCACGCTCCAGAGGGAGGTAGATACCCTCTCTGCCCACCAGGAAACATAAAACACATGTCCCCTCCACAGCCTTCTGAGCTTCCTGTCTGAACCGGCCCAAGATAACAAGTGCCTCCCCCCTTGTCCCAAACCACACAGAGAACGGCCACCGTTGGGGCCACAAGGGACTTGGTGTGTCTACACTGGGAGGACAACCTTCCTGGAGGGGGTGGGCGTGAGGAATTCTCATGAAAGATGGCTCTGGAAGCCCAGTAGGTGAATGGTCCCGGAACTGGGTGGGGGAGCCCCCTCATTTTGTAGCTAAGGACCAAGGTGGTCCTGGGCGGTGTGGCGCTGAAAGCTGTGTAAGAGGGGCAAGGGGGGACCTTGCCCACCCGGTGTCCCTACCTGTGGCCACGGCACTGCACCATCTTCAGAAGCAAGTGGATGGCTTTGAGCCGCTGGTGCCCGGTCTGGCGGCAGGCCACGCCCACCTGCCACGCCCAGATTTTTGCCAGGGGCAGGTGTGGAATCACCCTTTCCTCTGACAACATCTTCTTCAGAATCTCAAACCCTGGTAAGAACAAGGACAGCCCTTCACCATCAGAGTGGAGGGGTGCTCTCGGTGAGCCCCGCTGGAGGGCCTGCAAAGGAGCGCTGGGATCAGGTGCCAGGGAGACGCCTAATGGAACAGGCCAAAATGACACTCGCCACGCACGCTCTGCCCGCCAACCTCCACCCGCCTTCTGGACCCGTCGGTGAGGGCGGTACCAGCCGAGGCGATTGCTCCCTGCCAAGGGAACTTCCAAGGCTCCCTTCATGGGAGTCCAGAGTCATCAGGTCTTCCCAGCGGCCTCCCGTGACCCAGCCTTCCCGGCTGCAGACACAGGAGTGTGGCGAAGAGCAAGATTTGCCTCCCCAGTCCCTTCACCTGCCCCTACTGTCCCAGTGCTGCCGAACCCTCTCTACCGGAAGCTCTGCCCTAATCTGCTTCCTTCAAAACGCAGACCCAAGAGCCGGCCAATGCAATACCGCACTGCTCCGCACCTCGGGCCCCCGAGTTGTCAGTTACCCTTCTTGAAGCCCTGATGCTGGGGATTTCCCAGCAGAGCCCCTGGAGGAAGGCATCAAACAAGGCAGAATGGATCTAGTTGCAGGCAATATCATCCACTCTCCGCTGGGCTCTCCAAGCTGCAGGACGGCTCCTGACTCACTTCCACTACCCTTGTCCTTTCCATCCTAACCAGTAGACCTCCAGCTCACACTGAGCTAAGAGCCCTGAGGCTGCCCTACAACTCCTAGAAAGTTCCCCCACTTTTAGCACCCCTGTTGTCCCTATTTTTGTCCCTGGACTAAAATGGTTCTTCCCAAGGTCAGTGAGAACACTAATTACTACGTCACCAAGTGTCAGGCCTCAGCCTTTCCCTTCACTGTTATCGTCCACTCGTGGTTATCATCCCACTACTCTTTCTCCTTCTGTCTGGCCGGCCTTCCTCTAGGCAGATGGCTATTTATTAAGTACACACAGTGTGCCTGGCCCTGTGCTGGGGATCCAAAAAGAGGCAAAATTCAGTTCCTACCTTTAGGAGCGTGTGAGCTAATGAGGGGGACAACATGCAACACCAACTGTGTACACGTATGTTATGCATAGGATGAACTGGGAAAAAACTCCAAGAGGGAAGGCTTCCTATGCAAGGTGGGATTTTAGTTGGGGCCCGAAGGAAGTCACAGGAGTCAGAAGTCACGGTGAAGGGCTGAGGGAAGAGTCAGAATCCCAGAGCAAAAGGACAAAAATCATTCATGGAATAGCTGGGAAGCCAAGGTTGGAGACTGGGAGTAAATGAGGGAAGGAAGGAGCAGGCAGGTGATGAAGGGCTTTGGAGGCCAAATAGAGCTAATCGTGTTTGACCCTGGAGGTGACGAGGATGCACGGATGTTTGCTGTGTAGGGGACGACATGCTCAGTCCTGGCCTTTAGGAAAATCATTTTAATGGCTGAGTGGAGGATGGACTGGAGCAGGGAGGATTTGGGGCAGGTGGACCCAGTGACAAGGCTGTTGCAACAGTCCAGAAGTAAGGTGAGCGGGCTTGCCCCAGGGTGGGGGCAGGGTCAGAGGAGAGGATGAAGGGTAATTGACAAAAGACACTGTACAAATGAAACTGACAACAGAAGTGAGAAGCTGCACAGGTGAAACTGACGAGAGGCTGCATGGTCGAAACCGACCAGAGAAGCTCCAAAAGTGAAACTGACAAGAGACCCTGCCTAGGTGAAACTGACAGGCCATGGGACCTGGGAGATGGGAGAGAGTGAGGAGTCCAGAGCGGCCCCTAACTTGTGAGTCTGAGGGTCTGGGAGGAAGGCTTTGTCCGCCAGGCACAGAGAAGGAGGGGGGAGAGGGTTGAGGAGAAAAGAGGAGTCCTATCTGGGACATGTGGAGGGAAAGATGGCCACTGGATGGCCCAGTCTGAGATGGCCAAAGGCAGCTGGAGATGGGAGAATGGAGGTCACCACAGAGACTGGGGGAGGAAGAAGGGTCTGAGAAGCATCAGCACAGAGAGTCATGAAATCCGGGGGGGGTCACCCAGCCTGGAAGTGTCGAAGGCAGGAGGCGAAGCAAGGTGTCACTGCTGAGACCTCTCTGCAGCCTCTCAAAGGCCTGTTCTTGACTTAAACACTTCGGACAGCTCAGCGCGCATTTAGGGTAAAAGGTCACAATGAAAAAGACATTTTAAAGTGTTCTGAAAAGAAAGCAAGGCCGGACTCTCGGGACTGTACATCAAGCTGCAGAAGAGGAACTGCATCCTGGAAGATGAGGGGTGTCAGTGTGAGTCTGGGGTCAAGGGGGGCCCCTCTGGGCTTGTCAGTGGGTGTCTGAGTGAGGGAGATGAATCCACGGGCTCTGACCATGGGGGTTCTGTTTTCTTGCAGGCCTGGCTCAGGATGGGCGCCGGATGTCAGGGGCAGCAGCCCTACCTGTCTGAAATCTCCCCAGATGTCCTGCCGTCACGGTGAACTTGTAGCCCCACTCCGTGTTGCTCATGTCAGAAGTAAATCGGTAGTACAGCGTGTCTCCTGTGGGGAGCCAGGAGCCAAAAGCAGAGATCAGGGCTGTTGGAGACCAGTGGCCGGGGGCGCTGCCAAGACGCCTCCACGTCCCGGGATCCCCTGGGCGCTTCCCTCAGATCTCTGCAGGAAGACCTCCAGGGATGGAGAAAGCCTTCCCTCCCACAGGCAGCCCCTCCTCCACTTTGGAATTAGGAAGGTTCAAACTCTGCAGAGCACTCCCTAGAACCCCAGCGCCACCGTGGCCATACCCCAGCTCCAAACACTCAATCATGGGACTAGAGGGAACCCTCCACCCCCCCTTCCGTGGCTCCTAGGAGGCAGGGAAAGGGGCAGCTTGGGAGCAGTAGTAAAGCTGCAGGCGGCAGAGTCCCGACTCTGACCCTTCCTGGCCGGCTGAGGGACAATTCCAAGGCAATTCGGTGTCTCCCCTGCAGAACTGCCGTAATCCTCACGGGAGACGGAAAGCACCGGACACCACGCGAGCATCTCGGCTTAAGGGGAAGGGCACGAGATGGGGGGTCGGCAGTCACGGGGACAATCATTCACCGTCCAGGGCTCTACGTGCCGCCGAGGGCCCGCGAGTCCGGCTGGCAGGTCCGAAGGCCTGGGCGTGAGCCCAGCAGGGGCTCGGGTGGGCGCCTCGGGGAAAGTCCTCTGGGAGCACCGCTGGCTCGGACTCCCACCCGTTCCTGTGTGCGCCCCAGCAAGGCCCCCCCCTCCAACAGTCCGATCTGGGACTCGGCTTACCTGGAAGCTCGAAGTCGATCCATTTCTGGGAGGAGCCACTGAAGCTGTGGCGGTCCTGCTGGAAGTCGCTGCTGCTGGACATGGCGAGCTCATCGCAGCCCTCCTCGGTGCTGCACTGAGGGTCAAACTTCACAGAGAGGTAGATGGCGCCGGGGATGTGAACTCTGTCCTGGGAGGGGACAACAGGCCTCTGAGCCCCGGGACACTGCCTGAGTGCGCCGGCCCCCCCGCCCCTGAGGCGCGGCAGTCTCCCCCTTCTTCCCCTTAGACCGCGAGCCCCTCAAGGGGGGCCACCTTCCTTCCTGCTGCCCCCCGCCCGTCTCCGCGCTGCCTCCCGTACCTCAAAAGTGGTGTTGTTTTTATAGGGGTGCTTGGATTCGCGCACTTGCACGGCCGTTCCCGGCTCCTCCATGAAGTGACAGGCCGTGAGCGCCATGGGGCCCAGCATGTCCCGGCTGCAGCTCTGGAGCACCTTGTGCAGGATCTGCCGCAAACACGAGGGGCAGAGGTCGCGGCTCGGGCAGCACGGCCGGCCCCCCGGGAGCGCCCCCGACTCTCAGGCTGGTCTGCAAGCCCGCGGGCCTCGGGCACTCTCCCTGGCGCGCGCCTCACCTTCTCCCACAGCTGCCTCTCCTCCAGCTGCATGAGCATGTCCAGGATGTAGGCCATCTGGGCCGGGCTGGTGAGCTCCAGGACGTCGGCCGTGATGGCCATGGACTCGGGCCACTGGGCGAGGAGGGAGGCCAGCACGTGCCGGGCGTAGAGGACGGCCGTGGCCTCGTTCACGCGGCGCAGGTAGGCGCGCGCGGCGCTCTTGGAGCGAGAGCCCAGCTCCTTGTGCAGGAGTCCGGCGCTCTTGGCCCTCCGCTGCTTGGCGTAGCTGAGCTGCAGGTCACTCTCAGTGCTGGCGATCAGCTTCTGGGTCACGGGGTCAGACTCTTCGGCTGCGCGGTCGCAGGTCACAGGCTTTACCTGGCGACACAGGGTGCGCCGTCAGGGCCCCGGGCCGCCGCCCTCGGGGCCCGGGCCAGAGCGCAGCGCAGCGGGGCCCACGACCTACCCAGCAGGGCAGGACGATCATGTCCGTGTCCACGGCTCTCGAGGTCAGCTCTTCCAGCCTCAGGCGCTTCCGGGGCTGCCACTTCTGGGCCAGGCTCCGGATCTTCTCGTCGGTGGTGATCACATCCCCGTCAAACCTTCCGAGGAGGAGGAGGAGGAGGACATTGAGAGGCAAATGTCCCGGGCAGCAACGGCCAGGGGTTCCCGCGGCTCCCAGCGTGCCAGGCCCGAGTGCAAATCCAACTCGGGCACTTGCAGATGGGCCCCCCGGGCAGTGCCCTCGCTGCTGGGGGGGAGGGGGCATTCTGCCTACAGAGTGCTTAGTCAAGGCCAGGATGGTCAGCAGACCCCAGGGCCCCCCCGCCCCCCAGCATTTCTCTCGTCCCAGCACTCTCTGGGCACACACTGGGCCCACTCCTTCAGGTGATCACCCCAGAGAAGTCGGGGCTCAGTCCTCCGAACCAGCATCCACATGGGGAAGAACGGTCAAAGGGAGACGCAGCCTTCGCGGCGTCTTGGGGTCTCCCAGCATCTCTGGGCCTCTGGCCAGGGGCCGGATCCTCCGAGATCCAAGAGGAGGGAGGGCTCACTAAGGGTGCCCGTGGCTCCTCCCCCACTCTGATCTAGTGTCTGGGGTCATGGAGGACATGAGCCACTGTCCCCAGGGCGCAGGTCCCAGGTGCCCCCCGGGGCATCATGCCCATCCTGGAAGGGCCATGCTCTTTGGGCCCCTGCCCCCCGGCGTCCCCCTTGTCGTCCTGACCTCTTCTGGACCTCCAGAAAGAAGGAATCCGTCCTCTTCATCTGTAACTCATACATGGCCCGGAGGATGGGCAAGGGGGCATTGAGGGCATCGTGGGTCATCTGCAGAATAAGGGCCAGGAGGAGTGAAGGCATGGGAAAGATGGGGGAGGGCCGGGGAGGAGGAGATACCGGGGCAAGGAAGCGTCTCCCCCCTCAGGAAAGCCGAGGCTGCCGGTGCCCAGAGGGCAAAGGTGGGCAGCAAGGGCTGCCACGGGAAGCCCAAGAGCAGATGCTGCTATGGATGCGCCCGGTCCTGCAGGGCGGTATGGCCCCCTGGGCAGGTCGGGGGGCCTCCGAGGCAGGCCGCTCTCAGAGATGGCTCCGCTCCTCCTGAGGGGCTCCCGGCCCCCCAAATGGGCCCATTTCAGGGCACCAGGGAGGCCCCACCAGGGACAGGGAAGGACGTACCAGGAAACAGACCTTGGTGGCCTCGTCCAGGCCCTCGAGCGGGTCCGGCTTGCCCTGCGCCACCTCCCCGGGAGGGCTGCCTGGCTGCGGCAGCCCCGGCACGGGCTCCCTCTTGGACGAGTAGAGCAGCACAGACAGGATCTGCCACGAGAGGGGCCGGGCCAGCCTGAGACAAGGCCAGCAGGGGCCGGCCCCAGCCTCTCCGGACCCCCAATGGGGGGAGGACGGCCCCCGCCTGGCTCACTCTCTCCCGGGGCCTCACCTCCAAGTCCCGCAGGAGCCAGGTCTTGCTGAAGCCCGTGCCGCGGCTACACTTCTTCACCAGCAGCTTCAGGAGCCCCGACTCCAGGAAGGCCGCCTGGATTTCTTCAAAGCCTTGAGCCTGCCCCACAGAGCATCCCAAGGCATCAGCCCCCAGCACCCCAAACAACGGCCCCACTGCTGGGCCCCCCAAAAGCCCTCAGGGCAGGGTTGGGGTCAGGATCCCTGACCCAGAACCATGCCGCGGTCACCAGCCGAGTCCCGCCAGTGGCCCTCCCCCCCACGTCTCACCTTCAGGGTCCCGTACAAGCCTTTGAGAGCCAAGGACAGCACCCATGTGGCCTCCACAGCCTCGGGGCAGCCGGGGTCCAGGCTGCTCTGCAGCAGGTGGCTGCTGATGAAGGTGAAGTGCCGCAGGTGGGCACTCAGCGGCGTGGGCGAGGCCACGCCCCCTTCGCCACAGGGCCGTACCAGCTGGCAGTCTTTGACTGAAACGGGGAGGGCAGGGAATCAGGGGGGGCCCAAAGGGGCTGGGGCGTGGGGCCCCTAACTGACCGGAGGCCCCTGACTGACCAGAGGCCCGGTGTCCATGGCAGAGGCAAAGGGAGGGATGGGGACAGCACATTCGCGTTTGCGGCTCCTGAAAGGGGAACGCTCCGGGGAGCCCCGCCTCGCCCTGCCCCCTTGTCGCCCGCTCAGAACCTGTTTTCCGTTTGCGGGTCTTGACGTCCACCACGACGGCGCGGCTCTTCTCCGCAAAGTGCTTGAGGACGATCACGTCGTGAGGCTCGTTGGCGTTGTCCAAGTACACGGAGCGCGCGCCCACACACAGCACCTGGGGGGCAGGACAGCCCCGTGGTCAGTGCTGGGGCTCCCAGCCCTCCACCTCCCTGCCCCTGAGGCCGCGGGACACTCACCTGGGGGAAGCCCACCAGCACGAGCAGGGTGAAGATGTTGGTGTGCTTCAGCTGGAAGGGCAGCTGCTTCAAGCAGTGCTCCGTGAAGGCCGCCACCACGCTGTGCCAGTGGGGGCAGCTGTGCAGGGCACGCAGGATGTCCGCCATGGAGCAGGCCCAGTCCAGGCCCACGCGGCTGCCAAAGCAGCAGGAGAGGGAGGTGAGGGCGCCGGGGCGTCCTCCGGGGGTTCCCATACCTGGGGAAGGTTCCCACACCCGGGGAGCTGGGGTTCTGCTCCCGCCCTGCTCCTCCCCACTGCCCACCAGCCTGCCCGGGTCCACAGGTACCTGTCCAGGCACACGGCTCCCAGGCTGAAGAGCAGATGAACCGTGTCCCAGCCTTCGGGCACAGCTGCCCCGTCCCCCGCCGAGAACAGGCCGTGTTTGGCCGAGAGGACCCTGGTCACCGCGGCGTCCACCTCCGCTGGCGAGAGCCGGATGATGAGCTGGCCCAGCAGGCCCAGGGTTAGGTGGTAGGTCTCATTCAGGTGCCCCGCGTTCGAGATCACCACTTGGAACATCAGGGGCAGAATGTCCTTCAGGTTTGCCCAGGAGACCGTGGAACCCTGCGGAAGGAGCGTGGCACCGTCACACCCAGCCGTGGCTGGGGCCCCAGAAAGCCTCCGGCGCTCTGCACCCACAAACACGGAGAAGTGATTGGGAGGAGTGGCATCGCGGGGCCAGACCGGGCACAGAGTGCCTTTGGAGCCCGAGGAAGGCGGGTGGGCACAGGGGGCAGAGATGCCACCTGAATCCACACTTCTGTTCACACCAAAGCCCCGGCGGAACAGAAAGGGACGCGAAGAGGCTCATGTAAGCCTGGGAATTGCCTTCCTGGAGGAAGGGGCCTCTGGGTTCTCCCACCCCATGACCGGTGACGCCGGCCAGCCCACACCCGAGGGATTGCAGGGAGACCAGCCTGCCCTCATGGCTTGCCAGGACTCCGAAGAGTCACCCCTAATCTGCAGGAAGAGCCCAGAAGAAGACAAAGGGCCCCCCAAAAAGCCAGTGACCCGACTGACCACCGCCCTGCCCGGCCGGAGCCCCGAGGTTCTCACTGATTGTACAGGCGGCAACATGGCAGCCAGCAAGCCCAAGATTCTCTTCTGGGAGCACTCTGCAAACACCTGCTCGGGGCTCAGGGGCACGATTTGTTCCTGCACGGTCGTCACAGGGGAAGTGCCTGCATGGGAGAGTCCCTGCACTGAGCTTGGCCACAGGCCGGATGCCGCCAGGGGAGCGCCGAATGCCCGAGGGCGAACTCTGCCCAGACTACTCCCCTCAGGGCCCTTCAGCAGATCACGTTGCGCCCACCCGGGCCCTGGCTCTCCAAGACTAGGCCGGAGCTCCAAAGGGTCTGACCGGGCCGCACCGGGGCCAGGATGCCTCGTCCCTGCTGTCCAGTCACCCGCGGACAGTGGCTCCGGCCAAGCAAGCAACGGGCCCGGCCTTGTACAAACCGAGGCGGGGCCAAGAGGGCCGTGGTCAGCACAGCAGTGACCTCGGATTTAGGGCTGGCCTTGTGCGAGCAGAGGGCAGGGGGCTCCAGGACACAGCCCGGCTCAGGAAAATCAGCGAGTGAGGGGGAAAGAGCGCGGGCTGGGTTGTTGCTGCCCACGTCTCCTGCTGGGCTGAGGCCCGAGAGCTGAGGGGCAGGAGGAGCAGGGGCTCCCTGGCCCCCCTCAAGGTGGCAGGGTCAGGCGCGCTGGGCCCCATCCGGCAGCAGGGGGTGGCAGCTCCCCCAGGGACTCCTCCCACGAGGGGTGAGCTGGGAGGCAGGGGTCGCCGGGGGAGGGCCGCGCAGGGGCCCAGCGGGATGGGGAGAAGGCAGCCCTCAGACCCCAGCAGCCCGGAGATCACACTGCGGGGTTCACTTTAGGGACGCCCACAATGCTGCTGGCCCCACTGCCGGGGGGGCCGATAGCTCATGAGGAGGTCTCTGGGGGGCTCCCCCTCAGACAGCAGCCAGCGGCACAGGCGAGAGCAGAGTGGGGGGTGATGGGCTGGAGAAGGGTGGGGGGGGGTCAGGGGACATGCAGCAGAAGGCAGGAGCCTGGGAGCGGGTAGGGCACCAGGGGGCCACAGAGCTTCTGCCCCTGGTGGGGGAGCCCCCCTCACCCCGCCTCCGTTCCTCTTGAACATGCCCGGCACACCCCAAGGTTGCCCACGGCCTGACAGATGACACGCCTGTGGTGCCCCCTGTAGAATGGAGGTCCTTGAGGACAAGGGAGGCGTGGCTGTGGGCCACCGGGGGAGGCCGGCCTCTGCCCACGCCCTGGAGAATGAGACCAGCTGGGGGAGGGGGGATGGGCCATACCTGGGGGCACCGGCCCGTGCGCTTCCTCGGGGGCTTCCCCGGACGGCGCTTCCTCTGAAGACGAATCCTGGCTTCCCAGAGCGGCCTGTGTGCCATCAGACGGGAGGGTCTCGTCCCTGGCATCTCCTTGGCCCTACAATGAGGAGGAAAGCCCAGGTGAGAGAGCGTGAGTGCCCGGGCAGCTGACATAATCGGCGATCTGGATCAAGCTCTGGGTACAGTGACCCCGCCTGGCTTGGTTTTGGGGGGCCGGCAGCAGGGGCAGATGCACCCTGGGGGGTCCGAAGCCCTGGGAGAGTCCCCTTACCCAGCTGGGCAACGCCTCGGGGGTGCCAGTCGTCTCGGCGGCCTTCTCCTCCCCAGTGCCATTTTGAGAAGAGCTGATGGAGACCAGCTCGTTTTTGGAAGACGAGTCCACATCTGGCCACAGAGAAGAGGGAGTCAGGCTCGAGGGCCCCCCGGACCCTGGGGAGGGAGCACGAGCACTTGGTGGTGGGATGCCCACCACGGCCCGGGGGTCCTGCCAGCCTGAGTGACAGGGCTCCCCACCGCCAGATTGCTAGTACCAAGGCCCCTGAACCCTGGGATTCTTTCTTAGCTGACTCGGGGGTACCTCCTGGGGCCCTACAGGCAGAACAAGCACTGCTGACACTTGGGGGATCCCAGGGCAGAGCCCCTGACGCTTGGGGTACTCAGAGCGAACCCCTGACATTTAGGTGTCCAGATCGAGCCCCTGACAGTTGGGGGGCTCTCGGGACACCTCCATCTGCTGTGGCAGAGATGCCTTTCTAACAACCCCCGGCGCCCCCGGTGAGGAGGGGAAGGCGGGGCTCACCTGCGGCCCGCTGCGCCTTCAGCAGGCACTCTCCAAGGAGACACAGGCACTGTGCCTGCAGGCTGGCAGCGGCCCGGAGGGCCCCAGGGTCCGGCCTTTCCCCTTCCACCTCGGCCTCTCCGGCCAGGTCGGCGGCGTAGAGCGTCAGGGCGGCAAAGAGCAGCCAGGAGTAGTTGTGCACGTAGGGCTGGACGAGCCGCTGGCAGTCGCTGGTGCGGATGGTCACCATGGGGTAGACGGTGACGCCGTGGCTGGGCGAGTGGCTGCAAGGCAAAGGCGCGGCTGGCACGGGCCGGGGGGTGCGGGGCCGGCCCCTCCCCCCCCGGGGGCCCGCAGGAAGCACCTGTGGGAGTACTTCTTGGCCGCATAGCAGCCATAGCAGAGGTCGAAGTCGTCACACACGTCGCAGTTCATCCTGCGGCCCACGATCACGCCCTGGCAGTGGTCACAGGCATACTCCATGTTCACCATCTCGTGGTCATCTTCGTGGCCCTCGGGCTTCACTCCGCCTGGGGGCAGGGCAGGCACACATGGAGGGCCGGCCCCTGCAGCCCGGCTGTCCTGCTCCGGCCCGGCCCCAGCCCCACTCCGAGCACTTGCTAGCCCACCTGCCCGCAGGGGATGCTGTGCTAGAACCTCCTCGTACCCCCCAGACCTGGGTCCGGGGGGTCTGGCTCCAGCCCCAGAGACCGTGCCTACAAATGTACTGCAACCACAGAGAGTGCCGCTCGGAGGCCGTGGGAGACCTGGCACCTTGAAGCCCCAGATTCAAGTCCAGCCTCTGGGCTCCATCCCACAGGCAGCCTATGTCACCCTCACGTGCCCACTACCCTCTGAGATTTGGAGACCATGGCAAGGGCCCGGGCCAGGGAGCTCGGGGACGTCCCAGACCAGGAGGTGGCAAGGGGTCCATGTGACAGATGAGAACCCTGAGGCTTGGAAAGAGCCCGTCTCAACGCCTAAAGCGCACTGGCCAGGACGAGCTCCCAGGGCCCCCTAGAGCTCCATTTCCAAGTTCCTGACCGTCAAAGGAAGGCTGCCCCCGAAAGGACACTGCCCACTTCATGGCCAGCAGACATCCATCCCTACAGAGAACAGAGGGCTCATACACAACTCGTGGGAGGATAAACCCCAGGAGAGCCCGGGGACCCCTGTGCTGGCACAGCTGGGCCCAGAGCGGAGCGGGTTCCACACTCCTCCTCCCCAGCCCCGAGCTGGACTATATCTCATCAAGTTCAAAGTCAAAAAGCAGCTGGAGGAATGGGCCATGCAGAGTGGCCATGGGGGCGGGGAGGAGATCTGCAAGGCCAGAAACAACTACAAGCAAATCCTCGAGGACAAAACTGGCATCGGACCCAAGCCCAGAGAGATCCAGGAAGAGTTTGAGAAGAGAGAGAGCAGAAAAAGGAAGCGAGATCTGTGAGACTTCTGAGGAAGAAGAGAGAAAAAAGAAAACCATAAAAGAAAACAGGATGGAGGGAAATATGCAGTTTGCACTCATAACTGTGAAGGTGAATGGGATGAACTCACCCAGAAAATGGGAGTGGACAAGAGAATGAATTAGAAACCAGAAAGATCCAGCAATATACTGATTATCAGAGAAAAGAGACATGCAGAATGCAGAGAGAGAAGAATCTCTTGTGTTTCAGCTGGAATCAAAAAGGCAGATAGCAATCGTGATCTCAGACAAAGCAAAACCAAGAATAAGCCTAATTAGAAGGGATAAGCAGGAAAGCTACTTTTTTTTTTTAATTTGCTTTTTGCTGAGGCAATTGGGGTTAAGTGAGTTGCCCAGGGTCACACAGTTAGGAAATGTTAAGTGTCTGAGGCCAGATTTGAACTCAGGTCTTCCTGACTTCAGGGCTGGTGCTCTATCCACTGCGCCACCTAGCTGCCCCAGGAAAGCTACATTTTGCTAAAAAGTATCAGAGAGAATGAAGCGATATTGATACTAATAGGAGAAAAAAAAAAGGTACTGGATACAATGAAGCAATATCAATACTAAAAGGAGAAAAAATGGTACTGGATACAATGAAGCAATATCAATATTAAACTGAGAAAAAAAGGTACTGGATACAATGAAGCAATATCAATATTAAACTGAGAAAAAAAAGTGAAACTACACTAGTGGAGGATTTCGACTTTCCCTTCTCAAAACTACATAAACCTAAGAAAACAAAGTTAAAGAGATAAATAAAACCTTAGAAAAGTTAGATACGATAGACCTCTGGATAGAACTAAATAGGAATAGAAAAAAGCATATCTTTTTCTCAGCTGCACATGGCACCTTCACAAAAACTACTGTGTAAATTTCACAAATCCAGAAAACTTTTGGCCATAATGCAATGAAAATTATATTCAATAAACAGACTTGGAAAAATAGTTGGAAACTAAATAATGCTGAAACATAAATAGGTCAAAGAACAAATCACAGAAGCAATCAATAATTTCATTAAAGATAATAAATAACAATGAGACAACATATCAAAATTTCTGGGATGCAGCTGGAACTAGAAATTAAGAGAAATGTGTATCTCAAAATGCATAAGGGGGAAAGAGCAGATAAATGAATTGAATATGCAACTTATTAAAAAAACAAACTAGAAAAAGAACAAATTAAAATCCTTCCAATGAATCCAATTAAGGAATAAACAGAAATCCTTACAACCAAAAAGAGAACAAATTAAAATCCTTCCAATGAATCCAATTAAGGAATAAACAGAAATCCTTAAAATCAAAAAATAGAATTGAAAGTTTAAAATAAGCTAATAAATAAAACCAGGAGCTGGTTTTATAAAAACACAACAAAATAAATCATTGGTTAAATTAGCCAAATTATCAGTATCAAAACAAAAACAGTTAATGTACTATTAATTATGATGAGCTATTTTCCCCAGTTATGTGCAATAAAACCAGCAACCTACATAAAAAGAGGAACATTTACAAAGATATTAGCAAACAAGGGAAGAGAATACTAAAGGAACCCTATCTTAGAAAAAGAAAGTAAACAAACCATACATAAACTCTTTAAGAAAAAATCCCCAAAGACCAAACGGATTTGATTTCCAAATATGAGTTATACCAAACAGTTCAAAAACTAATTCAAATATCATAAAACTGTTTTGAAAAACTAGAGAAATCCTACCAAATTGCTTTTATGACACAGATGTGACTTTCACACCTAAACCAGGGAGAACAAAAACACAGAAAATGGCCAACCAATTTCCTTAAGATATAGGTAAGAATTCTAAACAAAACGGGAGGAAGGAGTTTCCAGCAATCTATCATAAAGTTCATACACTATAACTAGGTGGGATTGATTCTAGGCAATCAAGGCTGATGCAATAGCAGGAAAACCATCAGAATAACTGGTAATATCGATTACAAAGCCAACAAAAACTTATGATGATGTCAGCAGATGGAGAAAAAGCTTTTGACAAAATACCAAACCCATTCCTAGTAAAAGCAACAGAAAGCAGAGAAATCAAAGGAGCGAGCCTTCCTCAAAAATGATTTCTTTAAAAAACTGGAGCAAACATCTGTAATGGATATAAGCTAGATGAGCAATGAAGCAAGGAAGTCCACTATCGCCACTATTCATTATTGTACTAGAAATATGGGTTATAGCAATATGAAAAAAGAAATGGAATAGGAATAGGCTACAAGGAAACAGAACTGATATAATGGCGCACTTAGAGAACCCTAGAGAATCAACTAAAAAACAGCTTTAGCTTTATAATAATAATAAAAAAAGCCCACATAAGTTATCAGTATTTCTATATAATATCAACCAAATCCAGCAAAAGAAATGGCAAAACTCCACTTTAACTGCTGACTTAATGGAATATATGGTGGAGACTGAATGTAAATTAACACATGCTATATTTACTTCCTCCCCCCTTTTTTTCCTCTCATGGTTTTTCCCTTTCCTGATTTTTTTCTCCCCAACATGCTTCATAAAAATTGTGCATTAAAAAAATTAATATACATGTATAACCAGAAAAAAGAAAACAAAAAAGTTAAAAATAAAATAAAATATATAGAAGTCTGCTTGCTAAGACAAACTCTGGATTACATGAGCGTAATCCCAAAACACTTTGCATAAAGAGAGCTCTAAACAACTGGAGAAATATGGATTGCTGATGGGGAAGCTGAATGTGACATATACTGTGTTATATCTATCCACAGACATAAAGGAGTGGGTGTGAGTGTGTGTGTGTACAGATATCCGTGCACACACGTCACCTTTTCACACACACACAGAGACGGCCAATCTGATAACGCCACAATCCTAAATCAGCTCACTTATTCAGTCCTAGACTGCTCAAAGCACCCAGATCTTAAAGATCTAAAACATTGTTCTGTTAGAAGAACAAAAGATCAGGGGAATCCTGGGAAAATCCAAATGAAGGCTGCGGCCAGACCGCAAGCTGAAGCATAAAGCCCAAACCATCTGAATGCCGGCTTTAGTGAAAGCTACTTTTTTTTCAGAACAGAGGATCAAGAAAGGCGCAGGAGAAAGCCAAGGGGCACACACAGCTCTAGGAGCACTTGCGTGACCCGGAAGACTGAGGGGTGTAAGGGGCAGTCAAGTCTGGCTGCAGGAAGCTGGGGTGGACAGGCCCGGGGAGGCGCCCCAGAGGGGCCAGATTTCCAGCAGGTGAGGGGAGGGGGCCTAGAGGGACAGGCAGAGGAATGACGGGGAGGAGGGAAGGGGGAGGACCAAGACCCCGCCCCTAGCTAGATGAGAAGAGGCGGAGAAAGAGGCGGGCCTTCCCCCACAACAAGCTCTGGCCTGAGCCCCGAGGTGGGGAGGAGGGACTGCACGAGTGACCACTCAAGGATAGGCGGTGGTCTCCGGCCGGACCCCCTCGGCCCAGGGATGCGTACCCAAGAAGCAGGTCTTGCAGAGGTCCATGTCGTGGCACTGCAGGCAGCGGTAGCGGTGCCAGGGGGCGATCTCGTCGCAGCCGTCGCAGGAGATGTCCACGTTCAGCAGGTCGCAGTAGCGGGCGATGAACATGTGCATCTGCTGGGGCAGAGGGTGCCGTGAGGGGCGGGGGCGAGGGGCGGGGGCGCCGTTAGGGAGCTGGGGGGCATGGTGGGGGAGGGGCCGGGGTGCTGGGGGCACCTGCCTTCCTCTGCTTCTCGGCGTCGGCCTGGGCGATCTTCTCGTACCAGGCCTCGAACATCCCGTCCCGGCACTCCTCCATCCACTCGGAGCTCTGCTGGTACTCGGCCATCTCCTCGTCCTCGCTCCACTGGCTGAAAGGGAGGAGCGCTCAGAAGGCCGGACTGGGGAGGGAGAGAGCGTGGGCCTGCCCAAGGGAGGGGGGAGGAGCCCCACGGCAGAGGCACGCCCCTGTGCGGGGGGTCTGAGGCAGGATCTGCACTGGGGAAGTGCCCCCAGGACCCTCGGCTGGCCACTGGCCCCTGACCGGGAAGCTCTGACATCAGTCCTCCGTGACCCAGGGAAGCATTTCGTTCGTGGGGGCTTAGAAGAGGAGACTGAGGCTCTGAGGCCATCCCAGACTCCTGGCACTGAGCCCCTGCTGACCCACCCTGCCTGGGGCGCCTGCCCAAGACTCTAGGTCAGGCACTGACCATCGCCTAGGACAGAGCTGGTGCCCAGAACCATGCCCCCGGGCAGAGACAACGGTCTGTGGTCCCAAGAACTAAGGGACTGCCGCCGGGGGCCAGTGGTCACAGCCCGGGGACGGTGCCTCCCCCCCTCTTCCCCCCTCACCAAATGGCCCTGTGGTGGAGACTGATGTTCTCCTGCGACATGGTCATGAGCAGCTCCGGCAGGCGGATGTCGGCCAGGAAGGGGAGGTCGCCGGGCTCCCAGCCCATGTCCAGGAGGTGGAGCAAGGACGCCTGGACACAGGACAGGGCGGGGAGCAGGGACCTGGAGGAGCCGGGGAGACCACGGTTAGGAGCCCTCGGGCTGGGTGTGGGGCCCCCTCCCCGGCCCTGACCCCCGTGCACCCGAGCCCCCGAGCTCGGCCTCCGTGGTGGCCCGCTCCAGCTGCCGTGCCAAGTCCTCGGTCCCTGGGGACCACCCGGAACCCGTTCCAGCCGGAGCAGTCCACGTGAGCCCTGACGGACAGAGCTGGCAGCGACCTCCGAGCTCCCTCCCTGCGTGGCAGAGGCGGCAGCGGGGGCACAAGGGCAGCACGCGGGCCATTGGAGGTGGCTCGGGTGGCGAGATGCCAGAGGCAGGAGGGGAGGCCGGGGTTCTCCTCGCTGCCCGGGCCGGACCTCGGCTGCCCTTGCGGCCGTCCGGGCACCCGTGGGGGACACTGCCGCTTCCCCGTACCTGTCCTTCAGCTCATCGAAGCCCTTCACGGCGTCTACCAGGAAGCGCACGAGCTGGTGGTAGGCGTGGCGGATATCTCTGTGCAGCGCGGGCCCGCAGCCTTCCAAGTGCCCGAAGTAGCTACAAGCACACGATGGACACGGGCTTCCGGTCACTAGGGAGCAGCCGGAGCCCTTCGCGAGCAGGCCCAAGCAAGCCGGTGGGCCGACCTCTTGGGACACGTGAACAAGGGCAGAGCGGGGGCTGGCCGGGGGACACAGGGAACCAAGGACTGAGGAACGAGAGCCGGAGTGGGGGGAACAGACGAGACCCCCCGGGAGCCGGCATCCCCAGAACAAGCTGCCCCACACTCACTCGGCAAAGTCCTTCTGGCAGGTGAGCAGCTCCAGCAGGAAGAGGAGGCAGGCAGGGTGGAAGCAGTGCGGCCTCCCCAGCTGCTCCATGCACGTCCGGGCCGTCGTCAGGGCGTCCAGGATGCTCTTGGCCTGGGCTCTCTTCAGCGCGAGGACCCTCAGGACGCTGGAGGAGGGACGGCCCCGTGGGGGAAACACGCCTGAGCCTCCCACCCAGGACCCAATGAGGGACGGGCCGGCAATGCAGCTTGGCTCCCGGCCCCCCCGGCTCTGACCCCTCACCTTTCGTGGGAGAGCGCCTGGTCCTTGAGGAAGTCCATCACGTCCTTGAGGAGGGGGTACTTCTCGGTCACCGTGGGCACGGGCCGGGCCTCCTCCATGGACCTGAAAGACAGGAGCCTGAGGCGGCCCCTGCCAAAGGTCGGCCGGCGGGTGGGCGTGGACGGAGGGGAGGGCCCCTCGTCCTGCTGGGAGCTGCTCCTATCCAAGGGCCTGGCGGAAGGGCCGGGGGGCGGCCTCTGCCCGCTGCCGGGGGCTCTCGGGTCCCGAGGCCGGCACATGCTCTTCCCCCACGGAGCCGCCTCTCCGCCGGCTCGCTCCCACGGGTGGGAACTGCAGCAGCAGCAGGGCTTTCTGTGCGCACTCTCTGGCTGGGGGGACAAAGGGACACAGAGTGGAAGGAGCCCCTTGGCCCTTGTCCTCCTGTGATAGCCATCCTGCCTGCCCTCCCCCACCCCCTGCCCCAAATGAAGGCCTTCTAAATCACCCCGGGAAGCCCCTGGCCCTTGTCCTGTGACTGCCGGCCCAAGGCTGAGGACAGGAGGGTCTCACTCCATCACCCTGCTGAGCCCCCTGCCCCCTCTTTTCCCCCCCACCACGGTAGCATTCAGTGCGGCCCATGAGCCCAGTCGTCTGGGTGACTCCATCAAGGGTCTGGATCCGCGGCGAGCCCCCGTTTCTGGGGGCCCCGAGGACGCCGGGTCACTCACCCAGGCTCTCTGGGTTCACCTCGCGCACGTCGGCATCCGGCTCCCCCGAGCCCTCGTCCCCCTGCTCCAGCAGTGCCTTCTGCTTCATTTCTAACTAGGAAGAGGAGGAGACCCCCGTCACTGGGGCTGGGCGCCGGCCGTGCCCCCCCCTTTCTGAGAGCCAGAGGCCCAGCCCCAGAGCCGCCTTACCATCCATATCCTGATGCCGTCGGCCAGGGCGTACACCTGGGCAAACTCCTCACTCAGTGCCCCCTGGCCCCCGCCAGTGACTGGGGAGAGAGCAGAAGGGCTCTAATCACCAGCCAGCCCTCGTCCTCCTTGGGCAGCAGCCGTGACCACGGGGGGGAGGGGGCGCGGGGGCTCAGCCCTCCCTCCTCCTGATCCGTCCCACCTCCCCGTTGGTGGCCGTCGGCCACAATGGCCGCCTCTAAGGGACTCAGAACGCCGGCCCTCTCTGGGCTTGGCCATTTCTTCCCCAGGTTGTGACTGAAGGACGCCAGCAGGGAAGCCGAGACAAAGCCCCGCCTCACAGCAGCGCCATGCTTCGGGCCCGGCCCCTCTCTGTGCCCACCTCCACCCCTCTGGGGGCCCCCCGCCGCCCGTCCCTGGGGCTACCCATCCGGCCCACTGTCAGTGCCCGTGAGAAGCGCTCGTCCGGAATCGAGGAAGCCTTAAGGTTGTGCCGGCGGCCAGAGAGGCTGCGGCAGAGGCCCGGTGGGCCTGCCCACAGCTGGGGAGGGCCGAGGCCCAAGTTCCCTGACGTGCCCAGCTAGCCGGGGCCCTGCCCTGCCAGGATGCCGGCCTGCCTCCTGCTCCCTCCGGGCCATCCCCTCCGTGACGCCGCCTGCTCCCCGGCCCGGCCGAGCCTCTCACTACAGGCGCCAGGGACAGGGGCTGTGAGCCAAGGTCTCCAAAGCGCCCTGGAGCCATTTCTTCCCAGCCCCCAGGGGCTGGGTGCACCGAGGATCGGGGACACCCAAAGCCAAACCTCGGCGGCCCACCAGAGGCAGCCCCAGGACGGGCAGTGCCAGGGGCCCAGGTGCCCTCTGGGTGGCGGCAAGAAAGGAGGGGAAAGGGCGCTCATCTGCTTGGGGTCTTGGGAGGATGAAGGGCCCGGCCCCGCCTTTCCCCCAGGCCGAGGAGCCGGCTGCTCTTGGGCACGGGAGGTGGCTGCCAGTGGCGGGAGCGGTCGCTAGCTAGCCCGGCCCGGCGGGGACAGTTACCATAGCTCTGCAGCTTCTCATACAGCTGCGGCGTGAGATACACCAGAGCGGCAAACGCGGCGTTCACGGCTCGATCCACCGCGGAACCGGCAACGCTATCTGTCTGCGGGGCTTGTTTTTTACATGCCTGTGCCAGTCCTTGGAAAAGCTCGGGCCTCCGCCCGCACAAGCCCTGAGCGCCGTCCGACTTGGCGAAGTCGACGAGGAGGTCCCGGCCCGTGCCGGCCTGAGCGCTCCGGCTCTGCAAAGTGAGACCGAGGCGGCGCGTCAGCCGCGGGCACGCGGGGCGCAGACCACGGGAGGGGGTCCCCCGGGAGGCGGACAAAGCTCCTACCTCTCTGCCTTCCTGGGGCACAGGGGTGGGCCCGCAGGCTCCTGGAAGCCCCTCCTGGCACAGCTGGTGCCTAAAGACCGGTTTCCACAAAGGGGACTGGAGGACAAGGGTCACCTTGGCCACAGGCAGTCCCACGTCACCCCCAAACTCTGAAAAGAGGAGGAGACCTTTCAGCCTCACTGCCAGTGAGTCCGTAAGGCACCCGGGGTCCCGGTCCGAGGACCTTCCTGGGGCCGGTGCCCTCGGTGAGGGTCCCAAAGACGGCTTGGAGACGCCTCCAGAAGGCCCGAGGACACACTGAATGGCTTCGGGACAGGCCGTGTGTTGGTGTGCTCCGGGCCTCTGACTCCCCCAGCCCCCCCGGCCCGAGGCTTTGCTGGCCCCAGGGCGCAGGCCACTCACGGTCGGCTCTCAGGGCCAGGCACTGGGAAGCCAGGCGCCCCATCAGCCTGGAAACCAGGAGCTGCAAGTCCAGGCCCCAGGAGATGGCCACGTCCGGGAGGCCGTAGGCCATGACCGTGAACTTGTAGCCCCACTCGTTGTTGCTGCTGTCCGAGTGGAAGAGGAAGTGCAGCTGGGGGCCCGCCTTAAAGGTGACTTTCTGGGGAGCAAGCAGACAGGCGTTGGGGGCTGAGTAGGGGCCGTGGCCTGAGCCCCCCCCGTGCCTGCCCCCTGCAGCCCAAGCCCCCCCTGCCCACCCCCCCGCAGCTCGAGTCCCTCCTCCCACTCCCCCCGCCGGCCCCCCGTGGCGCTCACCTTGGGCCACTTGTCCGTGCCGACCTTGGTGTCGTAGCGCGTCTTCAGGCCTCGGGCGTCAGTGAACTCCAGGTAGTCGTACCTGCCAGGGCGAGGGCTGCGTCACTCCCCGGGCCCCCCCCCCCCCGAGGGTCAGGAGGGGGCAGACCCGTCGAAGCCCCCCCACTGACCTCGTCTCCGTCTCGCACTTGTCGTCAAACTCCACCTCGAAGGAGGTGGCGCCGGGGCTGAGGAAGACGGTGGCCTCGTGGCGGTTGTTCTCGTAGTTGTGGGCGGACTCCATGGCCCAGGTGTTCAGCACCACCGGCTGCTCCTGCTGCCACGTGTCCACGTCCATCTGGGAGCGAAGGCCGAGAGTGCCCGTGACCGGGGCGCCCCCCCGAGTGGGCGTCCCCGGGCCAGGCTTGCGCTGCGCCAGAGGGGCTGGGCGACGTGCCACAGACGGGGCTGGCGAGGGGCACGGGGAGGGCCGCCCTCCGGGCTGGCGAGAGAGCGCCGCAGCTGACCCAAGGGGAGCAAGGGGCCGCCCGGACGCTGCCAAGCTGGCAGAGGAAGAACAGGAGGCGGGAGTCACCTGATCGGGGCCCCCGTCGGGGTCACTGCAGAGGTCCTTCAGGAGGTCCGTCAGGGTGCTGAACTCCCTCAGGAGGGCCAGGTGGGTGATGTCCAGGGGGCAGAAATCCAGCAGGAAGATGACCTGCCGAGGCGGGGGGGCGCCATTGGCGAGCTGGGCACAGGCTGCGTGCCCAGCCCCGAGAGTTGCCCGGGGGGTACTCACCAGCTGCCGGGTGGCCATGGCAAACACAGAGTTAGCCAGCTTCTCGACTACTGTTTTCCCGCTGAAGCGGGACAGAAGGGACCGCAAGACCGTCCTCACGCTGGCCAGGACCTGCCCCACGTCTGACAGGAGGAAAGGCGGGTCAGGCCCCGAATGGCAGGTGGCCTCCTGGCGCAGCGCGCCGCCTGCGGCCGGGGCCCCTACTCACATCTGTCCAGCGTCTCCACGGCCAGCTGCTTGGCCCGCGGCTCGCTGCCCTTGAGCTGCAGGTAGCACCAGGACAGCAGGCTGCCCTGCACCGACCAAAAGAGGGAGAACAAGGCCGGGCCGCTCTCGCCCGGGGCCACGTCCCGCAGCAGCAGGTCGCACTGGAAGAGAGGACCGAGATGGGGGAGGGGGGGCCACTGCTAGCCACTGGCTGCCTCCCCGTCCCCCCACCTCCAGGCCTGGAGGGTCCCCGCCACACGGAGGCTCCTAGGCGGGGCCCCCCCAAAGCGCCACCTCCGTGACCAGGCCTGCGGGCCCAGACTCCCCCAGAAGTGGGCAAAGGAGGAAGGGGAGCTGCTGCCCCTCCAGGAGCCTGTGGCACAAACAGAACTGCGCTGGGCGGGCCCGTCCCTCCGGAGCGCCCCATGGCACAGAGATCACTGTCCTGGGGCCCGGACAAGGGGGCAGGGAGAGGCAAAGACTTGGGCCTTTGGGCCTTGACCTCCCGTGTGCTCCGGCCCCAGGCTTCCTCCTCGTCCCCACCGCCCACAAGGACCTTGCTGGCAGCCCCACAGGAGAGGGCACCCCAGGAGCTCCAAGCCCATGGGAAGTGGGGCCGGAGGAGCTGGGATGGGACTCGTGCCACAGAGCTGCTGCCCCTGGACACCTCCCGCCAGCAGCGTGCCGGGCTGAGCAAGCTCCTGAAGAAGGCCCAGACCCCTCACGACCGGCGGGCATCGAGTGCGAGGGCGTCTGCAAACTTCCCCTTCTGGGGGATGCCCTTTGTGGCCCTTGGGCCGGAGGCTGTCTCTCTGAGAGTCCTGGCCCGGACCAGGGCAGGGGCTCATGCTGGGCACTCATGCCAGGCTGGGCACAGGCTCTGACCAGGAGCACCTGCACTGCCAGGCCCCATCTGGGTGGCCCAGGGTCAGTCACTGGTGGGAGCAGGGGAGACTCTCGGGGGGCTCCTTTCCAAGGTCCCTCTTCCAGCTGTTCGGCCCACCCCTGCCCACATCAGTTCCATCCAGGCCCGCCATGGCGCGCCCAGTGAGGGGTTACCTCCTTGGCGGCGGCCGCCTGCAGCGTGTCCATGACGGTCAGCACTTCCTGCACGTCCAGCTCGGCCGGGCCCCCCTTCTCTGGGAGCAGCAGCAGGCCTCCGGGGTCGCGGCCACTGGAACGACACACGCGACCCCCTCAGATGAGACAGCGAGCGTGTCTCACAAACGGGGGGCCGGCCCCCACACTCGACTCCTCTCAGGGGGACCGTGGCTGTGGGAGGAGTGGCCCCGGGCCTCGAGGCTGCCATGTTGCTTCTCCTGCCCGGCTGGTCACCACCTGAGCCCTGGGATCCCTAGCAGGGGCCTTTTGAGGGGCTCCTTTCCCCAAAGTGGGGCCTTTCAGACTTGCCTGAAATAGGTGCACAAGGACCTGAAGGTGAGGTGCGCGGACGGCTTCTGCTCCGGCTCCGTGATGTTCTTCTGGGAAAGGCAAAGGGCCCTTTCAGACAGAACCCAAAGCTCCCCCAAAGCTCCGCGGCACTTCTAAGGGGGCTTCGCCAAAGGGGGGGCTGTGGCAGAGTGGGAAAGAGGACCAGCCCCTGGGGGGCCGGCCTGCCACCTTCCCACGGGAGACCCCTGGCCCGGGCACCGCATCTGAGGCAGAGATGCTCAAGCAAGATGGCGCACGGGGGCCGGCTGCACCTCTTGGGGGGCTCTCCTGAACACCTGACCACACCCCCCAGGCCCTGCAGGGCAGGGACCCCCCCCAGGACAGGCAGGAGGGGGCCGGGGTCACGTCAGGGGGGGCTGAGGATTGCGGATGGCTGAAGCGCTTGGAGGCCCGGCCTGCAGGGGAGGCGGAAGGTGAGCAAGAGGGACAGGAGGGAGAGAGAAGGAAGAAAGGGGGAGGCTCCCGGGGGGGGGCCCGTGGGGGAGAGGGCACGGGGACCTCCGGCACTTGGTGGGCTGAGGGCAAGAAGCGGGCTCCGAGGGCGGCCCAGGAGACGCTCCGTTTAGCAGCAAAAAACCGGGGATCGGTGGCGTGCCCAAGAAGCCCTGTCAGAGAAGGGCAAGCTCCCTTGGGGAAGGGAGGGGCCCGGCGCCCCCACGGGCACAGGCCCCGACTCACCATCATGGCAAAGAGATGGCGGCGCCGGGCACGGCCATCGGGGAAGAAGACGGCGGCTCCCTGGAGAAGCGTGTTCCTCACCTCGGCCTGCAGCCTCCTCAACGGCGCGGGGTCATCCCCGGCCTGGTCCACCACTGACAAAACCAAGGACGGGCCGAGGTGGGCAAGTGCCGGGGCCACCGGGGGCCCTCGGGGGAAGCACCGACCGCAGCTCCCAGGACGACCCCCGCTACCTTGGCACAGATGCACGTACAGGTCCTCCGGTGCAGCCTGCACGCTGCCGCTGCTCTTGGGCGCCGTGCTCGGGGAAGGGGGGGACCCTGCCATGGCCTGGGGCTCCGCCGTGAGCTCCGACAAACAGCTCTGCAGCAGCTGCAGCAGCATGGTGCGAGCCAGGACGCACTCTTCCCTCGGCCTAGGGAAGAACGGAGCATCAGCCGGGCCCGGGGCGGGAGCCTGCATGTGTGGGCACCCCATGGGCACAGCTCCA
>JAJPUD010017225.1:0-31848 GCA_023553655.1 Myrmecobius fasciatus | reverse complement strand
TAAATTCTATTCAACAAGCATTTGTTAAGCATCTACTCTGTGCCAGAGACTGGCTCAGTGATGAGGATATAAAGACAAGACAAAGAATGGTTTTGTTTCGAATAATTGCTGGGTACCCTGAGAATCCAACAGACTTCCCCTATTTCTGGGCCTGTTCCAGCATCCTTCCCATACCTCTGAAGCTCTTCCATCTTCTGAGGCTGATCCAGGAGTTTGGGAAATATTAACCCCTTCTTGTAAAATACAGATTTTTTAGGTGCTAAGAAGACATTTTAGTCCTAAACTAAAGTCTTCTTCCTGATGGAAGTAGCATTGAATACGCGCGGAAAAAATGAGAGCACTTTGGAGGTAAAGTGAACATCTGTGTATATATCAAACCAATTCCCTGCACACTGAAAGGGACCTTGTATTGATGAGAAAATGCAGGCCTTCTAGTGAAGCTGGCTTTCCTACTTTCAAGGTTTCTACAAGACAAAGGATTTGCCACATAATTAGTTTTAAAGATGGCAATCAGAAGGTCAATTTTTGCTGAACCAATGTTTCAATCCTAGCTGAACAGAGGGAAGCCAGACCACTTTCCAAGCCAGTAACATCATCAGGAGAGTCAAGATGTTTTCATTTGTTTCTGGAGTCTTTTGTAAGCCTCTCAGGAGAGGCTCAAATAAACAGTAGAAGATGTTACCAACTTTACTTTTTGAACTCCCAGGATAATGTATGTCTAAGGCCTTTCTGAGAAAATGCTCATGCCATATGACCAAGACTATAGCTTTGAATATACTTAAGAATTTTTCACCTTGACTAAATAAATTTTACCCTGCACCAGAGCTAAGCTATTAAAGCTTAATAATCATCCAAAGCAAAAGCAGATATCTAAATCTATTCAATAATCTACACACAGAAAAACACATCAGCTCTGGCCAATATAGCCTTTTCCAAATTACTATCTACTGGAAAAAAATCTATGAATCTAGTCAGCTTCTGATTAATTCCCCCAAGATCTTAAAAGATGTCAAGATAATAAATGGCCTGAAAACAAGTTACCACTTCTATACTTTATATTTCTCATGAACAAGTTATCTGAAGCAGTAAAAGTTCCCTAGAAGAAAGGGGATAAAACCCTTCTTCTAGCAAGTCACCCACCATGCACCATGGCTACCATACTTTCCCAACCCTTACTGGGACAGAAATTCTTACCTTGGGTTTTGGTCACTGTCGCTGTGGGGAGGGTGGGATTGCCCCAGAATATCCAGGATGGACCGTGCCAGGCTGTAGGTTTCTTGGACCTGCTGGGTTTCAGAGAATCTACTAGTGCCATCTCTTTTGTTCATTTCCCACAAGTAGTGTTCATTATGATTATGTCTACACTAAAAACAAAAGCAACAAAAATTGATTCTTGGTTCAATTTTTAATACTTTGATTTTTTTTTTAATTCTCACTGCTAGTGCTTCCCTTCTGGGATTAGTTCCATTTACACTATACAAAAAATGTATGTGTGTGTGTATATATATATATATATATATGTATATATATATATATATATACACACATATATCTACACATACGTACATGATACAAATGGACATATGTGCATAGATACAAATATATATAATAAATTCACATATATACATATGTGTGTATACATACATACCCCTTGTATCTACATAGTTACATAGAGTGTAAGCTCCATGGGATCATGATTTTCCCTCCCTCTCCAGTGCTTAACAATGTGCCTGGCACATGGAAGGTATTTCATCAATGGTTGTCACTAAGTGTTTCAACATCGATAATTTGTTCAGGATGACTTTGCTCACATGATGGGGCAATCAATTAAAAACTGGCTACCACTGTATATGAAGGGGACAAAGGCCATTGGAACGCAAACAGTAGGGAGCAGCAAAAGTGACCCTGATGGAGGCATGAATAGCAGCAGAGCCTGGACCATGGTAGCTCTCAAATTCCCAAGATGTACTCTTAGCTACTTTATCATGTAAGTAGTATTAAATTCAAGTTTACTGAACAACATTTGAGTACCTACTATGTATTAGGTGCTGGGATACAAAGATAGAAAGCAAACAGCCCTTTGACCTCAGCAAGCTTACTTCTAGTGAAGGTGGGATGTCTTGTACATTGATAAGTAAATTTTAAAAATGTAAAGAAAATAAATGCTAAGTTTTTGGAAGGAGTAGAAGGGAGAATGTGTTAGCATTTTAGCTAAGGGAACAATTAATGTTTAAAATGATTATCCTGAGAGTCTAGACTGAATGAAATACTGATGGTTTTTCAAAAACAACATTCTAACCTAAAGTCACATGAATAGAAACATAAGGCTTTATCTCTGGTCTTGAAGGCTTTGTAATCTTCCATGTAGTCAAGTAATTAGAGCACACAGTTGTGTCAAAGAAAGTTTCCACAAAGAACAAACTCCTTCTGACTTTGAGGGTCAAGATTTTATGGCCATAGAAAGTAAGCTCCATAAAGGCAAGTGGTTGGGTTTTGTTTTTACATCCCCAGAACTGAGGACAGCTCTTGACACATAGTGGATCCTTAATATCTGCTCATTAAATTGGATTGAATGGAGTAGACAATCTCTGAACTGAGTCATGAAGAATGAATAGGATTCAACTAGTGGAAATGAGGTAGAGATGGCCTAGCAGGCAACTGGAATATACAACCCAAGTAAGAGAGCTGAAAACTATAGGCTATAGTTAGGGAAGAGAGTCACTCAGTTTGCTTCAAATATAAAGGAAGCAGGGAGCAGGAACAGAAAAGGCTGGTTCCAAACTCTAGAGGGACTCAAATGCCAAACTAAGTAAGGAGGCTAGAATGCAATGGGCAGGCAATAGGGTGCCACTAATTGCAAAGAGACTGATAGGGCTGTAGTCAAGGAAGATGAATGTGGCAGTGCTGGCTATGATGCTTTGGAAGGGGGAGAACCTGGAAACCAAGAAGGCCGGGAAGGAAAGTACTGCAATTATTTAGTCAGAACTGATGAAGATCTCGAGCCTACATGATGGTAATAGGACTATATGGGAAATATTTGACTATATGCATCATCTCACTCTCCAACTTTCTTTGGATGCTTTCTTGGTGCAGAACTGGTGCAATGAGGGTCCCTATCTTCCAGGGACAACACCCCTGAAAGCAGCACATGCATATTGATAGAAAAGTAAAAGAATTAAACCAAAACACTAATATAAAATAAAAGAACAGAGAGTGAATCATCTGCTCACAGGTGGGTTGAGAGGGTAATAACCATTAAGAGTTATCAGAAGAGACTATTATTAACTAAGTTTAGAAATGAGGTAACGTTATGTGAAGCAACTTAAAGATTGGCACCTTCACTGCCATTTTGGCTGAACATAATAAACTCTGATTGGATGCTGACTTTTCAAACTTACAGAAATTTGATTTGAACAAAGTTCTAGCCAATGTAATTGGACTTCTGGGTTGCAGTTTAAGTTTAATTGGCACCCTGCCCACCTGCATTTTGTCTCCTGCCACATGTCACAGTTAAGTGGATCGAACCCAGTGCAAATAGAGAGAGACAAATGTATTCAAAGCTCAACTGGGTATTCAGAGCCTAGATAATTTGTCTCTTACATTTTGTAATATTTTCTAATTTGTTTCGTGGGTATTCATGAGAAGTAAGTGATCAAGAAACAGCTGGGGAGACTGCACATGTATTCCTCAGGTAGTAACGGGGATTATAATTAAAAAAAAATCTCTCATATTTAAAAAATTAACTGGCAAGATGTTTGCTTGCTGAATAGCAATTATGCTTGTGGTCTGGATGGTATACCAAACTAGGAAGCTACAATTTGGCTTAGCCTTTGGCTTCTACTTATATTATTTTTGCTTAATCCTTTGGATGAATGCTCATATGCAGGCATACCTGAGAAAAAAAGCAAAGTCAAATTTCTCTTCCCTTTATCTTTACACAGTGGTAGTATGTTTGACCTTTTCAAGAGAAGGCTTCATTCTTTATAAGAAGATAGGTAGGTTGGAGGAACTCTGAGAGATCAGACATTGCTGATAGAGTAATAAATTGTTCTAACTGTTATGGAAGACAATTTGGAATTAGTGAGAAAAGTCCTACTTTGACTTAGGTCGATAGGTAACCCAAGGAAGAGAAAGACTGAAAGGCCTCATATATGTTTAAATAATAAGAGTACCACTTTTGATAGTAGCAAAGAGTTGGAAAGCAAGTGGGTGTCTATCAATGAGATAGTAGCTGAACAAATTCTAGCATATGAATCTAATAGATCCTAAGATCATAAATCTAGACCAAAAAGAAATCACAGAGCCCATCTAGTTCGACCCTTCCTTTTATATGAGGAGGAAACGGAGGCTGAAAGACATTAAATAACCTTCCTATCCAGGTAGAAAATCAGTCAAGATTTGAATCCAACTCTTCTGACTCCAAATCTAATATGATTTTTTTGGTACCAAATTCTCTCATTTCAAATAATTTTTATTTATTTCACTATTTCCCAATTACATGCAAAAAAATGTTTACAATTATTTTTTTAAAGTCTGAGTTCCAAATTCTCTCCCTCCTCCGATCTCTTCTCCATCCTTAAGAAGGCAAGTACTTTGGAGCAGCTAGAAGGCACAGTGGACAGAGCCCCGGTCTTGGGTCAGGAGAACCTGATTCAAATCTGACCTCAGATACTTAACACTTACTAGCTCTGTGACCCTGGGCAAGTCATTTAACTCCAACTGCTTCATAAAAGGGAAAAAAGATTAAAAAAGAAGGTAAGCACTTTGATTTTGATTATACATGTGAGGTTATACCTAAGATATTTCCACATTAGCCATGTTGCAAAAGAAAACACAAACATAATGAAACAATAAAAATAAAGTAAAAAAAGGATTCCTCAGTTTACACTCAGAGTTCATCAGTTCTCTCTGAGGATGGATAGCATTTTTTATGAATTACGGACAATTATGGAATTGTCTCAGATCACTGCTTTTATCAAAGTAGCCAAGTTTTTCACAATTGATCATTGTCACAATAGTACTGTTACTGTGTACAATAGTCTCCTGGTTCTGTTCACATCACTTTGCATATGTTCATATTAACTCTTCAGAGGTTTTTCTGAAACCATTTTGCCATTTCTTACAGCAGAATTCTGATAATATTCTGTCACAATCATATACTGCAAGTTGTGCAATTGATGGGCATCCCTTGAATTTCCAGTGCTTTGCCACCACAAAAAGAGCTGCTATATTTTTGTACAAATAAGTGCTTTTCCCTTTTCTTTGATCTCTTTGAGATATAGACTTTGGTATTATTGTGCCCAAAGATATGCCCAGTTTTATAGCCCTTTGTATATAGTTCCAAATTATTCCTCAGTATGATTGGACTAGTTTACAATTCCACTCACAGTGCATTGGTATCCCAATTTTTTCATATGTCCTCCAGCACTTGTCATTTTTTTTCTGTCATATTAGCCAATCTGATAGGTGTGAGGTAGTATCCCAGAGTTCTTTTAATTTTCATTTCTCTAATCAGCAGTGATTTAAATGTGACTTATGAGAGGTTTGATTTCTTCTTCTCGTAATATCCTTTGACCACTTATCAATGGGAAATGGTTCTTATTTTTTTTATTAAATTGGCTCAGTTCTTTCTACATTAGAGAAATAAAATCTTTATCAGAGAAGCTTGCTGCAAATTTTTCCCCTTCAGTTTCCTTTTTTCCTTCTAATTCTGACTGTATAAATTTTGTTTGTGCAAAAAGCTTTTTAATGTAATCAAAATGATCCATTTTACCTCCTGTACTCTCCTTTATCTCTTGTTTGGTTGTACACTCTTCCCTTATTCATAGACTTCACAGATACATTTTTCCATGATCCTTTAATTTACTTATGATATTATTCTTTGGGTCTAAATCATTTATCTATTTTGACTTTATCAGGATACTGGTTCATATATAGTTTCTGCTATATTACTTTCTAGTTTTCCCAGCAATTTTTGTAAAATGTGGAGTTCTTATCCCATAAAGTTGGCTGTTTGGGTTTATCAAATATTAGATTGCTCTAGTAATTTGCTACTGTATCTAGTGAAACTACTCTATTCCACTGACCCCATCACTTTATTTTTTAGCCAGTACCAGATTGCTTTGATGATTACTATTTTGTAATATAGTTTGAAATCTGAAACTTCTAACTTACTTTCTTTAACACTTTTCCCCCCACTGATTCCCTTGACATTTTTGACTTTTTGTTTTTACAGATGAAAATTTCTTACTATTTTTTCTAGCTCTGTAAAATAATAATTTGGAAATTTGATTGGTATGGCACTGAGTAAGTAAATTAACTTAGTTAGAATTGTTATTTTTATTATATTGGCTCAGCCTACTCATGAGTAATTAATATTTCTCCAACTGTTTAGATCTGTCTTTATGTGAATAGTACTTTGTAATTGTGTTCAAATAACCTCTGGCTTTTTCTTGGCAGGTAGTCTCCCAATTATTTTATATTGTCTGCAGTTATTTTAAGTGAAATTTTTCTTTCTATCTCTTCCTGCTGGTTGTTGTTGATTGTAAATAGAAATGCTGTATGTAGGTTTATTTTATATCCTGCAACTTTGCTCAAATTGTTCATTGTTTCAAGAAGTTTTTTTTAGTTGATTCTCCAGGGTTCTGTAAGTATATTATCATATCATCTGCAAAGAGTGATAGTTTTGTTTCCTCACTGACTATTTTTAATTCCCTTCATTGTTTTTCTTGTCTTATTGCTATAACTAGCATTTCCAGTACAATATTGCATAATAGTAGTCAAAAATGCACATCATTTCTTCATCCTTGACCTTACTGGAAAGGCTTCCAGTTTATTCCCGTACAAGATAATCAGGGCTCTTGGTTTTAGATAGATGTTGTTATTCAGTCAAAGCTGCTTTTATTGCTGTCACCATCACTTAATCCTACCACCGGTGTATTTCATCTATGTGGGCTCCAGGTCAGCCTCCTCCCTTATGTCACAGATCTCTCTTTTATGATTTCCTATGCTATCTTGTGCTGAAAGAATGGCTCACTCTGACCTTTCATTTGCTCTATCCCTCCAGAAATTGATTTTATATGAAAATTGTTTTGGAGGGGAATGTTGGGAAAGCTCCAGTGAGAGCTCCTCCACTCCATTATCTTGGCTCTACCATTGGAAATCCACACTGCCTCTCTTGAAAGAATATCATTGTGTTGTATAAAATGTCATCTCTGAGGGATTAATGATATTTGTACTGATTCAGAGTGAAGAAAGCAGAACGAGGATGGCAGCATATTCAATGACAATGATAATCTAAGTGAAAAGAAAACAAAGACATGAAAAATTCAGATTCTTGTTCCAGAGGAACCATGATGAAATGACCCTCCTTCATTGATTTTTTTTTTGGGGGGTTTTTGTAAGGCAATTGCGGTTAAGTGACTTGCCCAGAGTCACAGTTAGGGAATGTTAAGTGTCTGAGATCAGATTTGAACTCAGGTCCTCCTGACTTCAGGTGGTGCTCTATCTACTGCGCCACCTAGCTGCCCGACCCTCCTTCATTTTAATAGGCAGATGATAAATTATCAATATTCCATATGCTATTAGCTACTGTCTCTGTGTCAGTCAATATAGATTGTTTTTCTTTGCTGAAAGGGAGGGATCTATGTGAAGAGGGAGGAAGGCATACTGGAAAATCACAGCAATACAGAAAATCAAAAAAGTTAAAACAACAACAACTACAACAACTAAGTCCAGCAGGAGGTGTGTAAATGTCCTCCTAACTGAGGAACACAGAGCCAAGCATAAGTTATTGGAGCTGAAAGGGAGCATAAGCTTAATGAAAGATCGGAACTTTGGAAGAGGTGGCAACTGATATAGCACATATTTTTCTTCTACAAAGTAAATAGAGAAAGATGATAATTCTCATTTCAAAGTAAAGTTGTAATATCTTTAGTGATATCTCTAGTAGTTCTAAAGTAAGAAGTTTTAAATATTTGTACTGAAAGGGAATTTTCACAGATAAGAGAATTATAAGAAATAAAAAGTATTAAAAATTTTCTATTACTTGATGCAATTGATTTTTCTAGTGTGAAAAATGTCACTCAATCTCTTTTCTACAGAGGGAGAAATTGAGTCACAGCAAGGTATGGGTGCTTGCCCAAGATTATACAGAAAACTGCTGATAAAACTGAGACCATAATATAAATCTCCTGACTCTCTGACCAGGACCATTCCCCAGCTCCTTGCTGAAGCTGCCTAAGACCTATTGCGTGTACTATCTACCTGCATCTGACCTCCCGTGAACTAGTTCCCTTAGTGCTGAGGCCTTGTCATCCTGGAACATTTCTCCACCCCTTTGGCATCTTCTCTCACTGTAAGATCCAGTTGATAAATGCTCGCTGTCTGCCTTCTGGTAGCTCAGTTTCTCAAACTAGGGTTGCTTGCTTAGATTCCTTGTTCTCTTTTTATACTAGAGCTTCTTGCACTTTCTGGTTCCTGCTTCTGCCTCAGACTATCTGGGCCTAACATTGGGGCTGCATCTAGGTTGCCCCTCTCCATCTACAAATCAGCCTGTCACCAGCTCACCTGCCTTGACCCAGCATCATTTAGGAAAGAAGGGAAAAGAAAGAATGTGGAAGTCGACTGGGAAAGAACAACAGAGTAGAAATATTAGTCTTCCCTGAAGTATTCAGCCATCGTCATGCTCCTGTATCAAAATTCAGGAACTCTCGGAATGAAGGAAATTCTAATAGCATTCATTGCTACCTCATTGTTTCTGTAATTCCAAGGCAGGATAGTTAGTTAGTCCAGGAATAGAGAAAGAACAAAGGACATCAAGACAAGGGAATTAAGTCCTTAAAATCTTACATAAAGTTTCATGGCCCATAAGTGTCTCCAACTTATCACATATAAACTATAATGCATTATCATTTCCTCCAAATGCACATTTCTTTTGATTTTCCTTATTACTGTTAAAGACACTATCATTCTTTTAAATTTTTAAAAATTATTATTTACTGTTAACATTTTATTTAAATTTTGAGTTCTGAATTTTCATCCTCCCTCCCACCTTTCCCCCCACCTCATGAGAAAGCAAGAAATGTGATGTCAATTATACTGGTAAAATCAGACCAAATATAATTTCATATTAACCATGTGGGCACCATCATTGTTCCAAACATATGTTTGCAATCTCAGTTCTTTTCACCTCTTCACTGTCTCATCACATACCTTCAAACATTTGCCAAATCTTGTCATTTCTATTTCTCCAACATCTGTCAGCTATATCCTCTTTTCTACCCTTCCACCCCTGCACCCACAATCCCTTCCGCCACTGTTGCCACTACTGTGAACTCTCAGCAGTAACCTCCTAATCGGTTTCCCCTCACTTCAATCCATCCTTCATACAATTACCAACATGATTTTCCTAAAATTCAGGTCAGATCATGTCCCTTCCCTTCATCATACACATACTCATTAAACTCCTGTTGCTCCCTTCCATCTGCCTAGTGCCCAGTGCTCTTCCCAACCCGGTCTTTGTTATCTTTCCAATCTTGTACTACCTCACTTCCCTCCATGTATTCCATGTTCCATCCCTACTTGCCCAGCTGCTGAATCTTTGTATACAGCATTTCATTTCCCTTCTGCAAGCCTTTGCCCTGGATGTCCTCTATACATCGAATCTTCTGCCTTGTTACATCCGATTCTTCAAATCTCTGCTTTCCTCTATTTCTCAGCTCAAACACTATCTCTAGGAGATCTGAGATACAGAGATAAAAATATAATATTCCGTATCCTCAAGGATTTTCCCATTTCCCATTCTAGGGGGGAAATGGAATATACAAAAATAAGGAAATTTCAAGTAATATAAGGGCATTTCCATAAGGTGAGAACTCTAACAACTGGAGGATTAAGAAAGTCCTCAAGTGAGAAGTGGTATGAGGATATGGGAGCTGTAGCTCAGAGGAAGCAGTGGATTATGGGAGGCAAAGGAAAAGAATCCTGGTCCCTAGGGAGCACTCTGTCAGTCACTATTAGAAGCTGATTGGTTTTTATTAGGGGAAATTACATTAAAGAAGAAAGGTGACTACTTTCTTTTTACTGCACCCTAAGGACCACAGGACCTTTCTAACTGACTTACCAACTGATACTTTCCCTATGTCATCCTCCCATTAGATTATGAACTCTCTGAGAACAGGGACTGTCTGACTTTTTCATCTGTATCCCAATGTTTGCCACAGTGCTTGCACATAGAAAGGGCTTAATAAATGCCTCAATCGTTGATTCTTATGCCTCCAAGTATAATTCAATATTTAATGAAGTCAGATTGTGCTATTTAAAGTACTATCATGAGACCCCAGCTTTTGGGATAAGTACTCACTATTCGGCAAAAACTGCTGGGAAAATTGGAAACTAGTATGGAAGAAATTAGGGCTTGACCCATACCTAACACCACATACCAAAATAAGATCTAAATGGGTTCATGATCTAGATATAAAGAGTGATATTGTAAGCAAATTAGAGGACCGTAGTATAGTTTACCTCTCAGACCTGTGGAGATGGAATAAATTTATGTCCAAAAAAAATCTGGAACTCTTAATTGAACACCAGATAGATAATTTTGATTATATTAAATTAAAAAGTTTCTGTACAGATAAAACTAATGCAGACAAGATTAGGAGGGAAGCATCAAGTTGGGAAATCATCTTTACATTTAATGGTTCTGATAAAGGCCTCATTTCTAAAATATACAGAGAATTGTCTCATATATATAAGAATCCAAGCCACCCTTCAATAGATAAGTGGTCAAGGGATATGAACAGACAATTTTCAGATGATGAAATTAAAACCATCTCTAGTCATATGAAAAGTTGCTGCAAATCACTATTGATCAGAGAAATGCAAATTAAGACAACTCTGAGGTACCACTACACACCTGTCAGATTGGCTAAAATGACAGGAAAAGATAACGATGGATGTTGGAGGGGATGTGGGAAGACTGGGACACTGATGCATTGTTGGTGGAGCTGTGAACGGATCCAACCATTCTGGAGAGCAATTTGGAGCTACGCTCAAAAAGTTATCAAACTGTGCATACCCTTTGACCCAGCAGTGTTTCTATTGGGCTTATATCCCAAAGAGATGTTAAAGGGAGGAAAGAGCCCCACATGTGCAAAAATGTTTGTGGCAGCCCTTTTTGTAGTGGCTAGAAAATGGAAACTGAAGGGATGCCCATCCATTGGAGAGTGGCTGAATAAATTATGGTATATGAATGTTATGGAATATTTTTGCTCTGTAAGAAACGACCAGCAGGACGATTTCGGAGAGGCCTGGAGAGATCTGCATGAACTGATGCTGAGTGAAACGAGCAGAACCAGGACATCATTATACACGGCAACAACAATATTACATGATGATCAGTTCTGATGGACATGGCTCTCTGCAACAAAGAATTGTCTCAAACTCAATTGTTCACTGAAAAAAGCCATATACACCTAGAGAGAGGGATATGAGATATGGACCACAACATGACATTTTCATGCTCTCTATTTTGGTTTGCTTGCATTGTGTTTCCTTTCTCTTATTTTCTTTTTTTTTCTTGTAGACAGGATTTTTCTTAAACAACTTGTCAAGTATTTCAACATTATTAACATGTACTGGACTTCCTGCCATCTAGGGGAGGGGAGGGGATTGGGGGTAAAATTTGTAATGGAAAGCTTTGTAAAGATCAATGCTGGGGAACTACCCATACATATGTTATACAAATAAAAAGCTTTAATAAAAAAAATAAAGTACTATCATGCCTTGGAGACACAAAGATGACAAGAAAAGTAATTCCTGACATTAAGGAGTTTAAAATTTGTTGGGCTAGTTTTTAACACGTTTTATTTAGGCAATCAACAAGCATCTATTAAATGCCTACTATAGCCAAAATAGCACACTGGGCATTGAGGATCTAAGGACATGGAATAAAACAAATTTCAAGGAACTTCTATTCTAATGAGGGAGACAACCAAGACATACATGAGCATAGCATAAATGGAAAAGAGAATTAATACAGATATTTGTGTGTTGGTCATTTTCAGTCACTTCTGACTCTTTGTGACCCCATTTGGGGTTTTCTTAGCAGAGATAGTTTAACGACTTGCCGTTTCCTTCTCCAGCTCATTTTATGGGTGAGGAAACTGAGGCAAACAGGGTTAAGTGACTTGCCCAGGGTCATACAGCTAGTACGAGAAGGAGTTTGAACTCATGAAGGTAAGTTTTCCTGACTTCAGGGTTCCTCAGCCATATAGTCATCCCTTCCACATTGTGACTTTCTCTCATCATGGTTCCGATGAAGCATGGGCAGGCAGAAGAAATTAAATGGAAATTTTTTAGGAGTTTTGTGAAGCTGCAGATGACACATGAAGGCCAGCAGACGACACAGAAAAAGTTTAGAAACTTAGAAATGAATAAAATATATTATATTACTATATAATATATTTTATTTTTGCTAGTATAATAATTCAGATTTTTCTATGATACAATGGGAGGGCCAAAAAACTTTATGTGGATTTTTCAGATGGGGAGTCCATCCCTAACCCCCCCAATTTTGAAAGGATAACTATACATCCATATATATGTGTATACACACATATGCATGCATGCATGCATGCTATATTCAAGGCACTTTGGGAGGAAGGGAACCAACTGTTGGCAGGAGAGGGATCCGGAAATGTTTCATAAATAAAGTGGTGTTTGATCTGGCTCTTGAAGGGACATTTTATGGAGCACAGTTGAGGAAGGGGTGAATTAGAGGCATGGGGGAGTGAGGGTGGAATAACCAATGCTGGAGTGTAAAGGGCTTTCAAAGCTACATAGCTGAGTTGATATTTGATCCTAGAGGCACTAGGCAGCCACTTGAGTTGAAGGAGAAGGGAAGTGACAAGTAAGATGTGCCCTTAGCAATAGTGTACAGGAATAACTCCAGATGGCAAAGAAGAGGAATGTTCCAAAGATTTCAGTAAGTGAAGATGAAGGCCTTAAGTAGGATGATGGCTGTGGGGACAGAGAAAAGGGGTCAAATATAAGAGATGTTAAGAAGGTAAAAATGGTGAGAAATAACAACTCCTTGGCCCTACGAATGAGGGAGGGGAAGGTGCATACTGAATAACATTGAAGTTACAAAGCTGGTTGACCAGAAGAATGGCAGTGTCTTCAACAGGAATCCCGCCCTTTGGAAGAGGAGAGGGTTTGGAAGGAAGCTAACCAGTTTGCTTTGGGGCACGTCGTCAGGACATCTGATTTCAAATGTTCACTTGGTAAATTTAGCAAGAGTGCAGCCGAAGGAAGACCCTGCCTTTATCCACCTCTAGTCCACGTCAAGTCTTTAGCTAGTCTCTTGGAAAGCATGCATTTTACTCTGGAGTACTTTAAAGTGTAGAAAGCTTGCCTGGCATATATTAGGTCATTTGAGCCCACAATAATCACGTGAATTAGGTACTATTGTTTCCATTTTACAGATGAGGAAAGAGGTTTAGAGAGGGAGAGTGCCTTTCTTATTGCCACATAGCTAACAGCAGCATGAGCATGGATTGGTACTCAGGTCTAACTTCACCAGTAGTTTATCCTGTATACAACAAGGCTCTTTCATATCACAAGGAGATAATGAAGTCTTTCTGTGAGTCATTTACATTAGCATTTCTAATTATTTTAAAGCTGACTTCTGAAGCATGAAGGGTCAATGAAGCAGGGTTGTAGGGAGGAGGAAAAGAAATTGAGCCACTTCTGCTGTGTGAATTGAACTATGTGACTCATATAGAACAAAATGATGTCAAAGTGAGATGACACCGATCTCGGACTGTGCCATCCATAGACCCCAAATCCATTTGAATTAACTTGAAATTTGAATTTTCTGTGACTCCCTCCCCCAAGAAAAACCACATTCATATTATAAACATGTGCTAAATATAGACAGTTAACAGCTAAGATGATTCGGGCCCAGATTGAATGGTCAAAGGCCCACATATCACAATGACCATAATGGTGAGCTCTAGCCATTTCTTTTACATCAGCTGCCTTGGGAGGACAGACTTGAGACCTACTGGCTAATGACTCAGGAAATTCTGAGGAGCCTCAAAACAGGGCTATACATCTATGTCATCCCCAAGAAACAACAGAGCTTGAGGGCAATAACAAAGGGTTTTGGGGGACTCCAGCTGCTCACCTCTTTTCAAAGGATTCCTGGCTACCAATGGCAGGTGAGTGTAGGCAAGAGGATTTGGCAAGGGCCAGGGGGCCTTTAATAATAGCACTGTGTCTTCAAGAAAGACTAGCCTCACCTCTTTACTTCTTCCCTTAGCCTGCAAACTGTGTCCTAAGAATATGCTCCACTATGGAAAGACACTGGGACTTCTGGCTATTAGCCATTGTCTCCCTCCCCCCCCCCCCCCGCCCTGGCCTTTGCCATGTATTATCCAGGGAAAACTACCTAGTACTTGACCCAGGGTGGAGAAAATACTTGAAGGAGAAAATTCTCCCTGGATTGTTTTGAGCTCCAGCCAAGGTCTATTCCAAAGGATTTTTTGCCTAGAAATACAATTCAAACCACAATCTGAGGCTAGGCTGCCCGCCCTCCCAGTCTTCCCTCATCACCACCCATACCAAAGGGGTAGGTTCCTTGGCTGAAATTGAAGTCCAGATCTATGTATAGTAAAACCCTGGCACTTATTGCCAGCTGATCCTATCCCTGATCTTTGGGGCTTATTGGGAGGGGGAGGAGAAGACTATGTCAAGTAGCTGCTGCTTAGGGTAATCAAGAGATCATTAACTTCTATCTCTTTGTATCTTTGAATAATATCTATGCAAGCAAAGAGGCCATGAGGATGTGCCTGGAGGAAGTGGGCCAGACTTGGAACCAATTATCATTAACAACATCTTAGTATAAAGAGTAAGGAAAATGATTTTGTACTTTAATCTTTTCTGAGCTAGAGGCCAACTCTAGGAGTCAGAGCTGTCAAAAAGGGAGATATGTTGAGTGGTTCATTTGCATTCTTAACCATTCACTGGCATGGGCAGCAAGAAGGAGAGACTTCTATATTGGAAGGGTCAAGTCTAGCTATAGACCAGAAAAGGGCAGAGAATTCAAGATCTGGGATCCTTCTCAGAGGTTATAAGCCCCAGAGACAAACATGGACAATATATTCATCAGAGAATCAAGTGGCTAGGTCTAGCACAGCATCATCTGCCGGCATCTAAGGGATACCATGTAAGGGAGTAACATGGTCCGACAGGCTGTAGGAATATCACTTTGGTATCTTGTGGACTGTGGCCTGGGATACTGAAGAGACCAGAGGAATGGACACAAATAAAATAGCCACTGTGAGGGTCCATGGGGGAGCTAGGTGGCACCAGAGTGTATAGAGTGCTGAACCTAGAGGCAGGAATTCTCATCTTCCTGAATTCAAATCTGGCCTCAGACACTTACTAGCTGTGTGAGCCTGGGCAAGTCACAACCCTGTCTGTCTCAGTTTTCTCATCTGTAAAATGGCTAACCATTCCAGTATCTCTGTTAAGAAAACTCCAGACAAGATCACAGAGAATTAGATGTGACTAAACAACAGCAGTCCACCTGAGAAGTGATGAGTAACTGAACTATTACTGTGGCTACATAAGTAGAGATCAGATTTGAGAGAAGGTATGGGGATAGAAATTGGGAAATTTGGCGACGGACTGGATATGTGGAGTGAAGGAAAAGGAGAGCTAAAGCATGATATCTTGGTTCCCAGGAGACTTCTGTCTCTGATAGTGCCTTTGACAGAAATAGGGAATTCTGGAATAGTGATATATTTGGGAAAGAAGATACTAAGTTCTGTAAGAGACTCATTAAGTTTGAGATGTCCATAGTTGGGTACTAAAGCTTGGGAGAGAGAGTGGAGCTGGGAATATTGATCACAGAGTCATCAGCATGGTCATGATAATCAAACCTATGAAAGTTGATAAGGTGATGAAGACTGGGAATGATAACAATAAATAGGTAGCTTTTGTAGGGAGCTTACATGTTACTTCATTTGATCTTCACAACAGAGAGAATAAGTGTCTGAGGAAGGACTTGAACTCGGGTCTTCCTTACTCCAAGTCAGACTCTTACCCACCGGCTGCTGTAGTATTCTAAGTTTCCTTATCATGGATCTGGCTCTTCTCCACAAGAAGCACAACAGTACCCACTTGTCTATTAGCCAATACAGAATGGACTCCAAACAAACAAAACCTTAGGCTTCTCTGTGAACTAATGCCCCAAAGACAAAGGGCTGGGGATTCAAGAGCACGGGACACTAGAGAATGGAAGTGGAGAGTTGACCTAGAGGGTACAGACTGGGAAGGGAGAAGACTGATGAGGGGATGGCTTGAGAAAGGCCAGAAGGTAGGAAGATGGCAAGTCATGATAAATTTTGAATAGATTTGGGAAGCTGAGAAAAAGGGAGTGAGGAGTGATGGGAGGTTCAGATCAGAGAGGAATGTCATAGCTGTAGATTAGGGAAAATGATTAAATCTATTAATATGTATTAAGTGCCTAATATACACCAGCCACTGTGCTAAATGTAATCTCATTTGATCTTCACAGTGACCCTGGGACATAGTTGCTGAAGCAGAGAGATGACATAATGGAGAGAGTTCTGGGCCTAGAATTAGGAAGACCCAAGTTCAAATTCAAGCTCAGATATTTAGTAGCCGTTTGACCTTGTCAAGTCAATCAATCTCTATCTGCCTCAGTTTCTTCTACTATAAAATGGGACTAATAATAGCACCTACTTCCTAAGGTTGTGAGGATCAGATGAAAGAATAGTCATAAATGTGCTTAGCACAATGCTTGGTATATAGCAAGGGTTCATAAAAGCATAAACTTTTCCTCTTCAGGTCACGTGAACTGTGGAAGGAAAGGAGCTACAATGCAATGTGCAAGGGAGATGACTTTTTTCCCCTTATGAGAAGCAGAGTTTGATGAAGATGGAAGAGAGAACATTCCCAGCTCATGCTTCCTTTTCCCTGTGCTTTCTTCTGACCACTCTATTTTCATATACTGGATGTATTGAATCGAACAAACCTTAATATTTAGTAGTAAAGTGTTTTCCCATTATTCAGCTATTGATTTAAGCTTTCTTAATGGTCTAATTCATTCCTATTTCAAAGCACTCCAGCACCAAACTCCTGGGAGCGATACCATTGGCTTCTAAAAACAGGACACTTAAAAAAAGGGCAAAAATGTGCAATTTATCAAACTACTGTCCTAGAAAAAAATTGATTTTTTAAGAACCCCTTCATTAATCATTTGCCAATAAATTCTGTTACTTCAGGAAGGTTTGGGGTGGGACTCCTTTGGGGAGAAGAGGAGGTTGATTTTCATGAGGGGAGTCTCCCAGACTCATGGGATGGTTTTCTCAAAGCCCTTAATGTTTCAAAAGTCTCCCACTGCATCCAGGGCCATCTCTAGTCCAGGTCATGACAAACAACAACCACCTAGCCTTAGTCACTGAACGGGGGTAGCTTCAGTCAAACTGAGATCTATTAAAGACCTTAGCTTAAAAAGCCAAGATCACATCCAGGGCCATCTTCAGTCTTCCTCATTTTTATCTGGCCACTGGACCCAGATGGCTCTAGAGGGGAAAGTGAGGCAGGTGACCTTGTCCAGGCCTCCCTCACTTAAATCCAATTCATCTGCATGTCATGACATCATCCCCCTGTGGTTCATGATGGGCAGTTAATGTACACTTTTTTGTTCATTCATTCGTTCATTCTTTCATTCATCTATTCATTTGGGGAACAGGAAAAAAGGGAGCTGTTCCTGTTGCCTTTGTCCCCCACTAGCATCTCTGGCTTAGAATACTCTTCAGACAGAAATTCACAAAGAAGAAATGAGATTCCAGAGTTGGCTCTCTAATGCAAACTTTGCTTTTAAGGTCAATTTAACTGATAAGGCCCCCAAATGTTCTTCATTCTCAACTGCCGAAAGCATTAGGACATTTTCATTAGCCGATCTTTATTGTTCTTTAACTTTTCTGGGCTTCTTTCCACCCTGGACCCAATTGTTAATCTTCATCATGCAATGTGCAGTGAAATGAGCTGAGAGTCATTATCTTCGCTGGGGCTGAAATATTGGGATCCAATAGCAGCCTAAGATAATAGACATCTAATTATTATATGAGATGGGTCTAATGTAAATATGTCTCAAAAAAAGTCGGACAGATATTTTTCCTTATTAGTTCAAAAGTTTCCATTTGTCCCTTTCCTTACTGGGCAAGGTTCTTCTAGATGACAGAGTTTTGCAATGTCCTCTGCTACCCCCACCCTCAACACGTCACATCAATTACTGCTCTACCCCCTGGCTCATGCCATGCCCTGCCACCTTCCTCTCTGCCTAGTGCAATCATACTGGCAGCCAAAAGGAGCTATGTAATGCCAGGCTGCTTTAACTAAAGTTTTGTGCCAGAAATGAGGGAGCTGTCGGTCCCATGGTCCTCAGCCCCAGAACAGGTCCCAGTAGAAATATTTGCTGTTCTAATATCTCCACTCTTCTAGTCTCTCAGCTTCTCAAGACCAGTGTCGTCCATGACTCGTTCATCACCCTCGACCCCCATGTCCAATCAGTTGGCAAGTCTTGTCAACTCTCCTTTCACAATTTTTCTCAGCCTCGTGCCCTTCTGCCCACTGCCATGACCGCCACTCTAGTAAAAGTCCCCATCGCTTTTAGCCTGGTCCATTGCAATTGCCTTCCGTTGGTATCCCTATTTCAAGTCCAAAGGTGCCATCTTCCTAAAATGCAGGGCTGATCCTGTTAGCCTTTTGTTTAATAAACTCAAGTGGCTCTTTATTGCCTCCATGAACAAACACAGTCTTCCATTTGGCAGAGAAAGCCCTTGATGACGAGGCTCTACCCTATTTTTCTAGGATTATTACTGATTTTTCCTATTCACAGACTCTTCAGTGTAGGCAAATGAAAGCTCTTGATGTCCCTCACATATCACATCACATCTCCCATCTGTGGGAAGCCAATCCAACCTCACTTCCAGTAGCACCACCCTCTACTTGGGAAATCTCCTATTGGCTAGCTGCTTGAGCCCTTCCCCCTTCATTACAAGTGACCTTGTACTGATTTGGTTTGTTTTCTGTGGACTTTGCTACACAAGATGTCTGTCCCAGTAGAATGCAAACTTCTTGAGGGTTTATACAACGTTATTCTTGGTTTTGTATCCTCTGGGCTCAATACAGTGCTTAGGACAGAGTAGGCCTTTAAGAGTCACATGCTGACTTGCCCAATAATTGCTAAGCAATTGATCTTCCAAAGCATATAAATTATAGTGGAATGAATTTTGATTTAATGAGGAAATTTTGTGATTGTGAGTCATGGCAGAATTGGAAATTATATTTCAAGAGGGCAATGGAGAGGTGCATGGTGAGAGTGAGCAGGCTGTGTGCAGCACAAAGGAGGAAATTTGAAGATGAACAGTATAAGGGCCACACAATTGAAAAAAGAACAACCTGAAGATGAACCAACTCTATGGCAAGCATAGCATTCTAGAACTTTGAGCTGCATTCATGTTCTTGTGAAGACAAGCGAAATCAAGCGGGGGGGGGGGGGGTTAGAAAACAAGTTGGAGGCCAAGGACTCTGCTACCTTAGATGGGCAGGCCCAGATGGAGTGCGGTTGGTATAATTAGAGGGAACACCCACATTACTGAATCATATGACCATTGGGAAGGACTTCCCCATCCTTAGATATGTTCACATGAGTTTCCTCTTTCTTTCTTTCTTTCTTTCTTTCTTTCTTTCTTTCTTTCTTTCTTTCCATTGAGCCACTTAGTTGCCATCACATGACTTTTTCTTGTGAGATAAGCCTCATTCCTTGAAGCTTAGAGTCTATGTATAGAACTGCGTGTTAGTGTGGAGGGCAACCATGCTTCCACAGAATATAAGGGCACGGCATGTGGCTGGCCTTCTGGCAAAAGGATAATGGATTGGGGTTACTGTTGCATGGAGTTCTGGGAAATCTCTGGCAGAGGGAGGGGTCTCGGCATTGCCCTTTGGTGATCCTCACCTCCTAACCTTTAGAGGCTGTGGTATTCCATATTCTTTTCCCATAATCCCACTAAATGAATACTAGTGTTAAACAGATGAGCCTTGGTTTTGAGAGAATCTTTGGATCTTGGTAATGGTGAAGAAGACAGAAACCATGATCGATAATATCTGAAACTAACAAGGAACAGGGAAGGCAGAACAATAATTCCTTCCCATAATCACTGTGGGTAATGATTCTACCTTTCCCAGAACAAGCACTAGGAACGTCAGTGGATACCGAGATTCTTATCAGAGCTCTGCAACTAATTTGCTATGGTGACCTTGCATAAGTCATTTTACCATGGAACTTCAGTTTCTTCAGCTTTTGACTGGCGAGCATAGTTGCCTTGTTTTGTTCATAATGTGGTGATGGTGCTTGTGGTAGTGGTGGTGAGGCTTAAATAATTCATGGGTGAGCGTTTTGAAAGAGCTAAAAGCATCATGCAAATAGAGTGACATTATTTTAGAATATTAGTATTAACTCTGTGCCTGAGAGAACACAATAACCCAGGAGCCAATGACAAAGGGTTTAGCAACCACAGTCCAATTAGACATCAGTCGAGGGCAGCAGGTAAACTGCAAAAAAAATATATCAGTATATGCAGAAGGGAAGTCATTCATTTTTCATAAATGCCAAAGAGGAAGAAAGTTCAGCTTTTCTTCAGCTGTGGAGCTGATGCCATTATTTATAGAAACGTAATGAACTATTCACTACTTCTTCATCTGCCTTCTGAAAAAGTTACACTTGTACCCACGGTGCAAGGTGAAGAGATTCATTTTCTCCATTCCTTTATGGGCAGGGTGATAGGAAACTGGCCAGGGCTGGCCCTGAGCGTGGGCAGGATGGATGGATGAGTTTGGGATTAAACTCCAAGAGAGACTATAACTTGATGGAAAATCTTGCTGAAAACTCCTTGTGAGGTCAGTTTAGCTATGTGCTACTGGGAAACAAAAGAAATGCTCTTGCAGGGACATGAGCCTCCTCAGTGGGACCCCCAAGGACTTAGGGGTCAACATGGGAAACTTCAGCCTTGAGAAATCAAGGCACTCCTTTTCTCTGGGAACTCAGAAGGAAGACTGAATCTGATGGGTAATCTTGATCATTGTAAGTATTCCTCCCAGAAATTACTGTGGCCTACTCCCGCCATAAGGAATAGTAACAGCAACAGCAACAGCAACAACAACAACAACAGAGTCACACCTATCAGTCATCCTGAGGATAGGGAAACAATGACAGAACAGACCTCCTTTGAGGTCCATGATACCTATAGAAAGGGCAGACTTGCTCCTGAATACACTGGTGAGTTGGGCTCTTGGTAACATCACAGACTGGTTAAGCTTCCTTGTCAGTGTGATGCAGCTTCTACTAAGAAGTGAATTAGATGGGAGGGAAGGGGAGCGCAAGCTGGACAATTCAAAATCAACAGGATGATCCCATGGACTTGAAGGGTAGCAAAGTGAGCGCCAGGCCTTCATATCACAGCAATATGGCAACCTCAGCCAGTAAACATTGATTAAGCACCTACTATATGTCATACACTGTGCTGGAGATCCAAGGAAAGGCAAAATATAGTGCCAGCCCTCAAGGAGCTTATAATTGATCGGAGGGAGACAACACATTAAAATAAAAAGATGAGAACTGGGGGAGGTAGAAGGAGACAAGGCATCCAGTTCCAGGGCATGATGAAGCCCTACAGCTGGACAGGAGTTGAGGAGGTGACTGCGGAATCTAGGAGGACTTCTCTGCTGTCATCAGAGGGAAGGTGGGAGGGTTTACAGGGCCAGCGAGTGTCAGAGTCAATTCTGTCCTGCTGGAAGATGAGTTCCTGGAGACACTGGAAAGGTCTAGGAGATCAGCTGGGGGATGAGGGGAAAGATATGATCGTAGAAATGTTTCAGTGTAGTTGGCACTGACCACTAATGTGGGCCAATGACAAGTATTCAAGAAAGGAACAGAAGATAGGAAATGTATCTTACTATACCACTACTAGGTCTGAACAAAACTGGGAACAGATTTCACCAGTTACACACAAGAGCTTAATCCAGCTTTCTGGCTACAAGACTCTTGACTTCAAGTCACATAGCAATAGAGTATAATCAGAAGAACTAATTGCACCCCTAAACTCAGAACAGCAGGAATAAGAGCTGAATCTGAAGAGCTACACAAAGCTGAAAAGAGAAAAATTGAAAAAATTAAGATCTTTGAAAATCTTCACTTATAAATAGCCACCAGGAATCAAGGGCAACAAACAATAACAACCAAAAAACCAAACCAAAACCTCAGCATCAATGTCTGGAATGATTTGGGAGATGAGATGGATAGATTTAGATTAGAATTTAAACAAACACACTGTTTCCCCTTTAGTGTGCTGGCATAAATTCAGCTAGGAGATCAAAAAAGAGGGAAAATGATCCACATTTGCTAAAATGTTTATAGCAGTGCTTTTTGTGGGGAAAAGGAATTATAGCCCATCAGTTGCTGAATGGCTGAACAAGCTGTGGTCTAGGAATAGAATGGAATATCATTGTTCTATAAGAAGTGATGAACAGGTAGATTTTAGAAAAGCCTGGAAGAACTTACCTGCACTGAGGCTGAGTGAAGCGAACAGAACCAGAACATTATACACTGTAACAACAATGTTGTGTGATGATCAACTATGACAGACTTAGCTCTTCTCAGCAATACGCTGATCCAAGACAATTCCAGTAGACTTGGGATGGTAAACGTCATCCACATCCAAAGATGTATGGAGACTGAATGCAGATCGAAGCATACTATTTTTCACTTTTATTTCTTTCTTGCGATTTTCCCTTTTGTTCTGATTTTTCTTTTACTACATGACTAATACAAAGAAATGTTTAATATGATTGTACATGTATAACCTACATCAGATAACCTGGTGTCTTGGGAAGGGGGGAAGGAATACAGGAAAGGAGAAAAATTTGGAACTCAAACCTCATAAACCTGAATGTTGAAAACTGTCTTTATATGTCATGAAAAAATGTACCATCCCACAATATTTTGAAGAGAGCATGAAAATATTTCAGGACCCAGAAATAAACAGTATATGCAACAGTTGTTGTTAGGGACTGAACTACAGAAATAAAGTTGAAGCTATTAAAGAATATGTCTAAGAACAGGCATCCAATGCCACCATTGTAGAGCAACTTGAGAAAGTTATGGGAGAGGAGAAGCAAGGCACTGAAAATTTTCTAGCAGGACCAGTCTTAGAAAACTTCAGCTGTGATCACCCAATTAAATAAATCTGGAAAACAAAATGACAGAAGTCTTAGACTCCCACACCCAGTGATTTAAAGCAAAAGACAAAGGTTTAAAGAAATAAAAAGAGTCCAATCAAAATAAAATAACCTGCCCCACCTTCAAAATAAAAGCACAATAAAGAATTCAACATAGATAAAATCTTTTCTGCAGAAGCAAACAAGTCAACAGAGACCACTCCTAAAGGAGAAGGTGGAAAATTTCTAGTCATTTATATGGTCACAAAAAGTTCAACACAAGGAAAATACAAGTGGGATCAGTCGAGAAACCAAGTGTGTGTACCCTCAATATAATTATTATAATTGTGTAATTAATATAAGAATCAACACACCAGTTATGTCAAAGTCTGGCTTCTCTTCAAAATGAAAGAGCAGCAAGGCTATAGGGATTCATGAATTACCAGCCAGCAGTTTACAAGCTTTCTCTGGGACATAAGCCTGATCCCAGCTTTCTTGACAGAAAACATCACCTAGCTACTACCTACAGAGGAAAAAAAAAGTGACCCTCCCCTCCAAATACAGGTTAATTTCATATTGTCATATTTTATACAAACCATTTACTATTTAATTTAAAAAACTATACCCTTGCAAGAAAGCAATCTTTTTGCTGAGAAGCAAAAGGAGTATGTCCCAAAGTCCCAGGGCAATAAAGAGTACATTTTTAGCTTGTCACTAATTACTAAAAAAGCTGCCTCAACATTAAACCTTTAAATTGCCTTTCTCATCGCAAAGCCTTTGATTCAGTTCCATACTCATGGCTTATTTAAGGACAGTTACCTCTAAAATGGACTCGGGTGCAGTGAGATTGCTAGCATATTTGAAGTCTTCATTTAAACCGTGCTACCGACACAATAGTCTAAAGCATATTTGCTCTAAAACATGACTCCTTTCAGGGAGACAGTGGGAAGTGCTCATGCCTTTCCCTAGCTTGCAACCCCTTACCACTGACTACTAAGTGGACCTGACTATAACTTCCAAGTTACAGAGGAAATGATACCAAACTTTCTCATTAATCATTTGATGTACACATGGATGGCAGCGAGCTCTGACTCCACCAAACATCAACAGCAGCAACAAGACCACATTAAATGGCTTCCCAATTGGCTCCAATTTGGATTCCAAAAGCTTTAAAAAGTCTTTTGAGTTCATTGAATAAAAGTTTTTAGATTTTTGTTATACTTCACAAGGGCTGAACCTCTTTCTTGGTTTCTTTCTTCAGACTGTCCTAGGAAGCCCACCGTTCTGCCCCAACTCTTCTTTGTTTTTCTTCTCTCTGTTCATGCTGAGGCATGATTTTGTCTTGTTTATGGGGGAAATCTAGAAACCTTGGAATTTTCTAACCTACTCTGCCATCTTTCAAGAATCCTTCAAATATAATATTTTAAAATGTACATCATCCAGCAAAGATAGAAGCTAAAGTTCTCGGGCTTACATTCAGAGGTCTGACTGAATCAACAGATAGATTTCCTATAGGCAAGACACATCAATCAATTGATAAACAATTCTCAAGCATCTACTATGTGCCAAGGGCTGAAGATGCAAAAAGAGTCAAAAAGGCAGCCCTTGCCCTCACAATCTAACGGGGTAGACAACGTGTACACAACCGTGTACAAATGAGTTCTATACAAGGTATAGAACTTATTCATATTCCATATAAATCATATCATATAAACATATATAAATCCTATCATATAAATAGGAGAATAATCAACAGAGGGAAGGCATTAGAATTAAAAACAATGGAGGAGAAAGTTGAAACTGAGTATGTCACTCAAGATCTACTAGGGTTCTGAAACTGAATTTCAATAGAAAGAACAGATTCAAAGAAATTAACAACCAAACAATACCTGATTTAACATGTGCTTTCCTGATTGTAAAAAAGAATTGGAAATTAGCCTAATGAAAATCCATTCAACATTAACACAACACAAGACTCATCATCCCAAGGCAGCTATAGAAAGACTAACACTTCCTTTTTAAAAAGAAAGATTTGATGGACATTCCCAGAACATTTGAAAGCATGTTACAAATGCATAGAGATTCTTTTGGAACAAGAGGGCATCATGTTGCTGAGCAAAAGTCATGGCTGACAATTGGTACATGCCACTGGATTTGTCTCATCTGCAATTGAAAGTGCTTTACTAAACAGATGAAGCCTGTGCTGCAGCTAAGATCCAGAAGCAGAATTAAGAGGGCCTCCCTGTGCCAAAGAATATGGTGACAACAAAATGGTGAACAAAAGACTAAGTAATATGGAGTTGTATGTAGAAACAGAGGCATTTATGAGAGTCATCCCAGAGTCCTTAGAAATTACTGAAGGGTAACCATTAAAGAACTCAGTCTCACTGACCCATGCAAATTAAAACAGTGAAGAAAATTTACTGTGTATCGAAACACCACAGGCAACCAACATTTAGCAGCTACCAAACAGCTAGCAAGACATGAACTGGTGGCTTGACTTATCCTCATGCTGTCAGTGTCACCCTGGGGCAAAGCCTCTCGGTACCCAAGGTGGTTCTCTAAGACTAGAAATTCTAGAGTAAGTACTGATTGCCCCGACAATGTGAATTCCTCATCAGTATTTTATATAAATATATTGATATGTACATGTATATAAATATTTCTACCACATGTCAGATAATGTGCAAAGGGCTGGGGATACAAAAAGTAGCAAAAGAGAATCCCTGCCTTTAAGAAGTTCATAATCTATGGGTGTCAGATTCTGACTCCCTCCCCTCCCTCCCTCTTTTCCTCATTTCCTCCCTCCCTCTCCATCTTTCTCTCTCTCTCTCACCCCCCACCCCCCCACTATATACACATATATATACATACATATATATATATGTATATATATATATATATATATATATGGTACATATGAAAAGAACAAGACTATTTTCTGCCCCAGTAGGTCTTAGAATGCCATGACTTCTGGTAATCACAGGATCATAAAAGGAGGCTGATTTTAATTGGGTTAAGGCATTCTGTTCTTCCAGTCATTTATTAAGTGCCTGCTCTGGGTCAGATACTGGGTTGGAAAGAGATGATATCCTCATGGAACTTACATTTGCAGGGGGCGTGGGGAATCACAAGTGCATATCTAAATATATAGGAAATAAATACACAACAAATACAAGGTCATTTGAGGGGTCTGGAAGGGCCTTGAATGGGACTTCAAAGGGATTCTGAGAGGCAAAGATGAAGAGTTAAGTGCCCTTGAGCTACGAGAGGCGGCCTGGGAAAAGGCATGGAGATGAGAGATGTTGTTGCCCCTGCAAGGAATAACAGGAAGGCTGATACAACTAGTCTCAAGAATGTGTAAAGGGGAGACTGTAGGGTCCAAGATTTGTATGCCAAAATAGAGAGGTCACTGAAATATATCGAGAAGAGGCCTTGGGAAGATCCTTCTGGCAGCTGGGTGAAAGATGCTCTGAGGAGAGCTTTGATGCAGTGAGACCCATCAGGATGCTGTAAGAGTGATAAAGGCCTGAAGTAAGGGGTGATGGGGTGTGTGGAGAGGGAAGGGGAAATACATGAAAGACGTTCTGAAGTTAGAAAAAACTTAATTGATAAGACACTTAATTGATAAGAGTTAATTGAATGTGTGGAGTAAGGGAGGGTAAGAAAGAGAGAACCACTGCCAGGATCTGAATATGGATGAGTAGAAGGGTGGTCGTGCTCTCAGCAGAAGGTCAAAGGTTTGCCAAGAGAATGGTGTGTTTTTGAGCAACACTGAGGTAAAGATCCCTGTGGATCCCCCATTGAAGATGGCCAAATGACAGCTGATGATGTGGAACTGACTCGAGGAAAGACTGGGGTGAGACGTAGAGATCTGAGTGCCATAGCAGAGTGCTAATCATTAAATCTGTGGGCGTTGATGAGGTCATCAAAAGAAGACAGAGCCTCCGAGGGTGTGACAGATGAGAAAGTAGAAAAGAAGACCGAGAAGGGGCAAGTACACAGGGAGAAGACGACCCGAAACAGAGTGGAGTAAGGAAAACTAGAGAGGAGACACAATCCAAGATGAAAAGATGGTCAACACTGGCCAAGGATATGGGGAGGTGATGGTGGATAAGGACTCAGGAAAGGCCATCAGATTTGCCCAGAAAAGAGATCATTGGTAACTTTGGAGAGAATAGTTTCATTTGAATGACGAGGAAGGAAGCCAGATGACAAACTCAGAAAAGAATAAGGAGGCAAGGAGAAGGTCAGTGAGGCAATCCATCAGCTAGCAACATATTCAGAGCAATCATTGTCACTGATTACCACAGTGTCACATTCTAGACATTGGAAAGTGGGACTTGGGGCAGGTACAGGTTGGTGGGTGGAAGAGTAGGAACAGGAAAGGGTATGGGACAATTTGTAGGCCTGGAAGGGTGTCACAGTAGGACATGAGACATCTTTGGAGGCATTGGACAACTTGAGGGTGGCAAAAAGAGATTATATACGAATAGAAGAGATGAAACAGAGAAGAATAAATTGTTTTTAATTTGCTATAACTGGACTTGAAGTCCATTTTGAGAATTCCCCTTACCGAATTCATCCCAAAGAAAAATATTGTATTTCTATTTCTGTGGGTAGGACCCACATTGCAGCAGAGGGCCCAGGACGAGCACATGGCAACACCAGGATTTGAGGTACTTAACTGGAAACAATGTGCCATGAAGGATGAGAGATGGGCAGAGATATGGAGATGGGAGAGAACTAAAGACATGCTTGGCTTTTTTTTGCTTCTAGCCACCCTTATAAAGCCATATTCTAAATGAAACAGAAACCTCAGTGAAAGGGCACAGTCTTACCTTTTACCCTGGTCTACATCTGGCCACTAGACCCAGATGGCTCTGGAAGGGAAAGTGAGGCAGGGCACTGTGCACTTGCCTCTGTACTGAAATGCAATTCACTTGCATGTCATAGCATTACTTTCCTGATGTCATGGCCCTCTTCAAAAATGAAGGACAAACAACAGCAACAATCTGGGTAGTATCTTGTTCATAAATTGTAGCATAGATAATAATCCATTTCCTTCTCGACATAAACCAGTCAGCTCATTCCCTACCCATTATGGCAACTTTCCATGGTTGGCCAACTTGTAGCAGGCCAGTACTCTTTATGTGTCTCCCAATCAGAATGTGTAAATGGTTGCTGCCAGTATTCATTTGATATAACTCAAAAATCATGTACTGGAGGTGGAGAGGAAAGTAGAGATGGGTAATGCATTGCCTGAAGTCTTAAAGTATGGCAAGAAACTAACTTAGTTCAGAAAATAATAATAGCAGTGTTCAGTCATGGAACTGCTGGTATATTCCAAATGTAATAAAAAAAAAAAGCTGTACGTGGTGACACTGATGTGAGAATTTCTTTCCTGATGGAGTCACTTTTTGGCATTTGACAGCTAGAACTGAAAAGCACAATACTTGTTAATTAACTACTCAATAAATACTATTCTTTCTGAAGCTAAGCAACACACCATTAATGTAAAAATAAAGAAGTGCAACATTACTAATGCACATGTGTAATTTCCATTAATTATAGCCACCCACTATCTGTCACCTGTATGCTTTTGTCACGAACATTTCGGTGCTTTCAGATGTGGCTCACGATGGCAAAGGAGAAAGGCATAAAGCCAGTGGGAGATCCAAGCATGGATAGCAGGGTGGTTAAGTTGCTGGTAAAAACACACAAGGTAAGAATGGAGAACAACATGACTGACATTGAATCAAACGTGACTCAAAGTCCCTATCGTTCCATCTATCACCTTGGATGGGGATGGGGGGGGGAGGCTGGGCTCTCTTTCCCACCATGCTGTAATTGTTTCAGATATTTCCTGAGCTGAAGCATTCATTTCTGAACTCTTCTTTTGGGGGTGGCCCTTTGGAGCTTGGAGCACATTGTTCCACATCTCCTTACAGGAGGGTCAAATCTCTCTCCTTTGAAGGTGAGGTGGGATTTGAGGAACTGGCCAAAAGTCATTGGAAGCAAAATCAGAGGGAAAATGTGGCAGTGAGCCAATAAAGCCACCTGACAAGCTCTGTTGGGTAATACCCACATTGGCTGCAAACTCTCAGAAAACTTTTCTGGCACCTCTTTGATACACTTAGCACTCTCTGCTTTCGATCACATGCATCTATCTGTGAGAGTACTCTGGGTTTGGATCTGGTCAAAGGTCCTTAAAGCATCTGTGAATTTGTTTATAGAGAAATACACATGCACAGATATTATAGCTATAATTATATATGGCATGTGTATATCTAATATATTTATATATCTATTTCAATAACATTGTTTTCCTTGTTAATTCTGTCTGTTTTCTTCTAAACATTTAACAACATGATTCTATAAAGCTTCACCAGACTGGCACCCAAAGGGATCCAAGGTACAGAAAAGGGGAAGAATCCATGTTAATTTACATGCTAGATGAGAGGTTGCATGAGGGCAGTCTTTTTAAAAACTGTCTGCAGGAGTGGGTTACTAAAAGGTCCAGTAGCTGGATGTCACAGTGTGCCCCGCCTGCTTTCAGTGACTGCTGTCCTGGGTATTTGCACACATAGTAGACACCAAATATGCTCATGTTTTCCACATGATCACACGGGTGCATGTATAGAAACTATAAATGTCTCTCAGGAGGATAAATTGTCCTGTCCAGATTCAATGTTTGTAGTCTGAAGATTGGCAGTTAATTACTGAGCTTGGGCAAAAGAAGGCAGGAGATCTCTTGGCATAAACTTTGAAAACAATTTTATGAAGGACAATGTTTCCAAATTCAATTGGATAAAAAAGCACCTACTATGGATAAAGTGAATATTGAAAGGCAGGAGCAGGTCATAAGTTGTTCTATTAAGGGCAAGATTTTTCTAGTAAGAACTCTGGAGAGACTAGTGGACCCTAGGCTGGGGACGTAACATCAACCAAAAAATCACTTAGGTCAGAGCCCAAATCTGTCAAACTAGTTTTTGTTAATATGTAAACAAAACTAGTCTCGAACCCAGATGCCCTTTTTCTTACTTGTGTTGTGTAGTGTTGTCCCAGGAACATTACCAGAAGGAGCCTAAGGAGAAAAGGTGATTTAAAAAAATACTTTTGTCCATGAAGCTTGACATGGTACTGAAATGTGGAGTGAGAGGGCCTCATAGACTCATCCCTGTGGAACCAACTGCTGAAAAAAGGTGGGGGAGAGAGACAGAGAGACAGAGACAGAGACAAAGAGACAGAGATATAGACACACACACAGAGACAGAAAGAGAGACAGACAGACAGACAGACATTCGATAGAGAGACAGATAGGAAACCCCCTTCCATCCCAATGAAGGATCAACCTTCCTCTCCCTCCTCCTGGTTATGACAAAACATCCACAGTGGGGGCAAATGACGGTGTACATTCACTGAGTGAGAATTGATTTTCCAATTGGGCTAGATGGGCTGTGAATTCAGCACTTTCATAGTTGGGTATGCTAATGAGGAGCCTTGACTATTTTACTTTTCTCTTTGATGCAGAGTTCACTTTTAGTTGAGCACAATAAAAAAAGCAAATCGATAATTATTGGATTTCTTCCCCCAAAAAAGTTATCAAGTTTCTGAAGAACTTACCTTCAGACAATACCCAAATCTCTTTAATCTTCCAAAGATCAGCCGGGGGAGCACCTCTGTGCATTTAATATGTGGACTTGTCTGGGAAAGTTACCAAAAGTTGAATTTGCTAAGAACCAACTAGACCAGAGGCTAAGGGCCCTAAGCTTCATTTGGGGTTCTGAAAATGTGATGGGGATATGGTAGCCATAAAACAGGCCTTTCTAGCTTCTGTTGGTCATGGAGGCAGACCCTCGTACCTCTCTGATTGCCTCCGTCAGCTTGGGGCAAGTGGTTGGTGGCTGGAAGCCAGAGGCAGGACATGCACCAGTAGCAACCACATCTTTGGAACAAGAAGTAGAGCCATCTGTACTGCTCCATGAAAGACTTCTGGGAAAGTTGAAACTCTGAGGCCAAGGAGATCTAACATATTGCCTGTAACAGGAAGAAAGCTGAATCGTGACCTCTAAAAATACAAAAGTATCAGGGCTAGAGGCTTTTCTTTTAAAGATAATAGTAGGGAAATCGAAGTATTGCCATAGAATAATGGTCTCCTGGAGCTACAGAAATGTCAAGGGGGAAATCAGGATTCTGTTTTCTGAAAAGACTGGATTGATCCTTTGAAGATGCTCAGTTGCAATGATAACCATTATACCTAGTGATGGCTGGATGTGGGGCCACTGGCTGATAGCTGGTGGCAGAACAGAGCTCAGTGTATCATTAATAACTAGCCCATTTGACCCCAAAGGAGCAATGATCATGGAGAAGGGCATGGACCCATCAGTTGCTGCAGACAACCAATTAATGTCAGTGATGATCAAACAGAATAATATCCTTTATCCCCCATTTACTTCTCAGCCTAATATTTACCCATCTTTATAAAACAAAGTGATGCTTTAAATACTATTATTATTATTAATACCACTTATA